>LPNX010367391.1:51687-109088 GCA_001517045.1 Pseudotsuga menziesii
AGATGGCTTCAAAAAATGCAAAATGGCGAATCTTTTTTGGGAGGAAAACATGGAAAAATAGCCCACTGGGATAAAATTCGCCCCTAAAATTATCCCTGACTTTGAGTTAGAATATGAAATTGTTTTCTTTTTCTTTTAAAACCTATAAGAAAAACAAAACTCTTGCAGAGAATTTAAATCTCTTACATGGAAAATGGCATGGCAGGTTGTAAGGCTCTGCAAAATCTTGAAGAAGGATATGTTTCCTTTCCTAACCGTGACAAAAAACTTAGGTCGAGGTTGTAATGGCAGTCGCTTCACTGATAAAAATCTTCCAGTAAACCTCATGTACAAGTAGAAATTTTTTATTAACTAAATGTCACAAGGAATGAGAGAGAGAGGCGGTGTAAGTAGCCATGAATGGCCGAATTCTCTCCAATAGAATAGTTTCATACCAAAAAAATGTAGAAATAAACCCCCCAGACATAGTAAAATCGTGTTTAAACCCTTGGAAAACCCCTGTAAATAGATCACGAAAATTGGAGGGATGAGCCCCTCTCAGACCACATTTACATGCATTTAAAACTTGTCATTGAATGCACCTGGTTGTGATGTCAACTCGCAGCTAGGGCATAATTAATTCCATAAATCAAAATTTAATTTATACAATGTCATTCCCTTGTATCTCCTTTCCATTTTATTGTAAAACAACCTTATAACATATCAAACATGATGCATAATGGGTTAGGATTATAATCCTCCTTTGTCCAATTTGGTCAATTATGTCTAAATTAGGAGTCTTTTCAGTTATATTTAGTCACTAGCATCATTGGGTCCACATGGACTAATTGGGCCATATGTACTAGTTACTAGAGTGTGGGGAACACTAGTTGAGGCTAACTGCCACTGACTGTACTTGCATGCATCAGTTTAGGATCCTCCTAGACCAACCCCTACAATTTAGGAGCCACTGAGAGTGTCAGAACCAACCTCCTTCAACTGAGTTCAGATAGTGACTAGTTAAGCCTAGTTAGGAATCAGTTACATTCAATTACATTCAGTTAGCGCCAGTCATTGATTGCTTGCATGTGGGAAGGCATAGTTCCTCACCTACCACATTCAATTAGACTAATTAATTGATTCTAATTGACTGGTGCACTGATTTAGACAATTGGAGATAAATAGTTGGGCTTCGATAGTGATTTAGACATGTCTAGTTATCCATTCAGTTAGGTAGAGTCAATCAATTCGAATTCCTCTTTCATGCATTCAAATTGACTGGTTATTAATACCAGTGTATTATATTGTAATGATTATCCAATTACTTTTGATTAATGAAATCATTACACAGTTGCAATCAATTTTTACACTGTTTCATTCTTCATTTCTGAGTAAAATTGTCTCATCTATCTTGTGAGTTGTGTGTTGATCCACAGATCTATGTGCTCAATTTTATATAATGTTGAGGCTAGGATCACAACTATGGTGTTTATCACCATAGTAAAAAACTCTTTATTCAAACCTTTAACCAACACATGTGCCAAGGTTCCCATACATATAATCCTTTATTTAAAACTTTTAATTTTACCCCTTGCCAACTTGTTGTAAGAGGGTGGAGGTTAAGATAGGACTAAGACTTAAATTTTAAGCTTAGGTCCTTAGAAAATCAACTTAAAATAATCATAAAAGCACTAAAAAAATCACCTTGGTGAGTTGTTATAAGGTTGTCGTCACCCAAATACAACGCCACTAGTGGCTTAACATGTCCATGCAAAAATTAAAATCGATACAAATTGAGTTACGCGCATCATTACTTATGATGACATATTTAAGACGATGCAACCAACATTTCCTTGTTACGACAACATAAGTAGATAAATAATAGAGTAAAAGAATTTGTATTTGTATTTGTATTTGGGATTCTATAGCTTTGTGACAGCTTGTCCCAGAAAGGAGAGCACAAGAACAAGTATAAACAAAATTTCAATGGTTATAACTATCATCAAGGACCTCGACATGCCCAAATATGTGGCTATGAACTAAGTCCCCACCCCTAGTAATGATGCCCCAAGCACCCAGAAACATGTTATTTCTGCATTTCCAATCGTGTGCTTCATAATTCCCATGTTTCTTAGGGAAACTTTGGATATGAGGCAATGTGATTTTGAAATCTCCTAGATCCAAATGAGTCACTATAAGAATTGATAGTAAACATCAATTTCCCTTCTCATTTGGATATCAAGCAACTTGCAAAATGAGATTCAACCCATAAAATATGGATAAATGTAACTCTGAATTCGATTTCCATGAACGATAGAGGACGAAAGAGCACCTAGCAACTACCATTTCTAGAAATCAGGGAAAAATGGGAGCTTCCTAGCAATTTTTGTGGATGAAGAAAGGTTTAAAATTTTTAGAGGGAAAATTTGTTTTATCTTAGATCCCTTTCTAAATTCGATGGGATTAACCTCTTAATCATTAAAATTAAATAAATAAAATGTGGTCTAATAATATCTTATTGTTATTTAATAAAAAACTATTCCATTAAAATTTTAAAACCCTAAAGTTATCCCATAAACTAAAATTAACCCCTAAAAATGTTCACAATTATTAATATCATAACATTTAATTTGTATATATTCTCTTATTATACATTGTATAATTTGTAAGTATTATAATAACCCACTATCTCACAAATATGTTCTAAAAAAAATTGTACATTGAAAAAAATAAAATAAAGGTCCATGGAATCTATAGCATGCCCTTTTGACTTATTATAAAGAATATTTGTAAATGAAAACTAATATGCATAGGACCATATTTTTTCTAAACAATCTTTGCATATAAAAACTAACATGCATACAATAAATATTATATGTCAATAAATACTAGTAATAAATACTAATAATTAGATAATATTGATGTATATAAAAACTACCATGCATACAATAAAGAATATTTGTGAATGAAAACTAATAATAATTATAGAATATTGATTTATTCTAAATAATTTTGTATATGAAAGCTAACATTCATACCATATATAATATGTTCTTTTCATTTTGATAGTCAAAATGTGTAATCACCTAGTTTCTCACATAGTCCATGAGATTTGAGACGGTGTTCATTATTTTTTGGACGATGTAGTTATGATAAAGGTAGTTAAAATTTTTAAGATTTTTAAAATTAGTAAAAAAAAATTCAAAACTATTTAATTGATTGCATCGAGAGGCGCTCTACAGTCCATTATGGCGGAGATCTTGTAATGTAACATTCCTCATGCATGTAATCTTCCTCATGTAAATGTCGGCTATAAATATTATGAGGGAGATGTTGTAACGTTATGTTACATTCCTCATGTAAATGTTGGCTATAAATATTTACTTCTATTTACTTATGATTTCTAATTATCAGGGAGATATTGTAAAGTTATGTACCGTTCCTCATGTAAATGTCGGCTATAAATATTTACTTCTATTTACTTATGATGTAGATTTTAATTATTCACCAAAATAAACCCGTAACAAAAGTATATAAATTAGTTTAGACACAAGAACATAAAAAAAGCTCACATAAAAAAAGATCATTCTCTGGGGGATGGATGGGCTGAATCTCGTGAACAATACAACCTTGTCTCAGCAATTGCAAGAAATCATCCTTCGGAACGTCGGGCAGCATAACAAAAAAGGCATATTCAGATTACAAACTCTGTAATTATAGACGATAATCCTCTAAAACATCGGGCAGCACATCAAGAAAGACAGATTCAAATTATTGGTTACAAATACTCTACACTTTAGTGAATGCAAGAAAGGCAGATTGAGAATATAGATTACAAATGCTCTACATTTTACTGAATGCAAAAGAAGAAGATTCGGATTATAGATTACAAAATCTCTACATTTTAGTGAATGCAAGAATGGAGGAGAAGGTCATGTGAATCTCGATGCTGCCTTGTATATACACTCGGTCGTATTTTAACTATAACTACGTTATCGAGCTATTAGAATGCAAATTGAATATTGCTTGAATCTGACAGAATTGGGCTCCAACTTTGGATATGCGGATGCTTTACCAACTCTAGAGGAGTTGTGTCTCGTAGGACTAGATAAGCTTGAAGAACTACCAGCGTTGGAGCCATGATTGATGCCCAGAGTGTATTGAGAATTATTCGATGTAATAATATTAGAAGATTACCTAAGGGAATCGATAGTCTCAGGAGTTTGACGATTTTGGATCTAAGTCATTCTAGTGAATTGATAAGAACTATTAGGGCATCACAGGAAAATACAGCAACATCTAAAGACTAGGAGAGGATTCATCATCTCCCTCAGCACGTTCAAATTCACATGCACTCTAGTGCGCAAACTACATCCCTAGATTGCATCTTTTAGAGGTCGCTGGTATCCATTCTTGACCATTTCATCGAATGTCCATAGATTATGAGATTATGCTCCAAGAGGGTGAACAGAACTTGCTCCAGGAATTCCTTTTTGTATTTTCATTGTCAAATATTGTAGAAAAAGAGCCCTAATTTTGTTCGATTAATGAAAAGCCATGTATGCTCCATTGAATTATTCAACATCTCTTACAAGCATATCGCTACCTATTTGAAATGAACATAATACACACTAAAGATCTGATTCATTGGTTCACTACCTATTTGAAATGAACATAATACACACTAAAGATATCATTCATTGGTTGCTAATCTATAATCTTGAATTGAAGAATTAAGAGACCTCTGCCCATAGTAGGATCCATTTCTCTCAATATAATTGTACACATATAAATACAACATGAATATATATACACATGGTCTTATTTTAATTATAACTTCTTTATCTCAATTATGAATATAAACACAGTCTTATTTTAACTATAACTATGTTATCTCAATCATCTAATTATTTAAGAAAATATAATTATTGCACGGAGAGGTGCTTTACAGTTAAGTATTAGAGAGATCTTGTAAAATTTGTCCATATTATGTTGTAACGTTTGTTACTAACATAATAATTAAAAATAAAAAATTTAATTATAGGCTAATATGGGAGATATGTTGTAATGTTCCTACCTAACAAAATAATAAATAATAATAAATTGAATTATCGGAGAAAAAAAAATGTTGGCCTTATACATGGTTTTAAAACCATTTACAAGTCCCTCCTAAACCATGTAGGCTTGTTTAAGAGTCCTTTCAAATGGTTTTAAAACCATGTGCAAGGCCTCCTAAACAATCGAGGTTTTATTGTACATGGTTTAGGAGGGCCTTTCACATGGTTTTAAAACCATGTATGAGGGATATATTGTAATGTTTGTTCCTAACAAAATAAAAAATAATACAAAATTTTATGTCACTCATATAGGACACACCAAAGCTTACAGCTCCTTCGGTGCAATACTTAAGAAGAGGTTTGCACCTCGAGAGATGTGATCCCTCTAGGCGCTTGATAGAGCCTAGGATTTGGATCTATGATGGTTTAAATGACAATATATATATACCTTAATATAATAAAAATTAAACTATTTAAATTTCAAAATAATGGAACATGTATACCATAAATATCTAAAAGATAACTGTAAAAAAAAATCATTTAAAACCATTAACCTCTTCTCTCATTTTTTATGAAAATGATTTTCAATCATAAAATTGTTTAGTATACCAATTTTAATAAAACACAATAACCAAATGTAACACAACAAATTAATGAAAAATATTATTAGTTTTTGAATATTTTATTTTAAATATTTTGACAAAAAGGTTAAAATAGATGTAATGGATAATTCTTATTTATTAATTAAAAATGCTGAAATGAATCAGAACTGAAATAGTTGTTGAAAGAGTGTTTGTTGACCCACAACGGGAAAAGACAAGTGGAAAAATATGTTACGTGAGAACTCAAGTGATGCAGGAAGCATCCTCCCCAAAATCAGGTCAAAACACTTTGTGGAGTGATAAAGAGTAGGAGATTAATAAATGACCAATTCCTATGAAAAATACTATATAATAGTATGTCCATTTACCAAGCAAGAGGCTAACAGCGAATGGGGAATCATGATCTGTTAATGCAAGAGATGGCACATTGATTGAATTTTTTTCGTGTGGTTCAACAAATAGGATCGGGGGTTCTAGAGCAAGTGAGACTTGGTTGCTCTAGAAGTTGGTTGGGAGGAACAATTCTTTCAATTCTGTTTTCTCGGCAGTGCTGTCGGGTTCCCTATTCCACTTCTTATCTATTCTAGACTTGCTAAAGTAAAATTCAAGTTAATTATGATTTATTTTTACATTTCTACAATAAATAATACTATGCATATGTTCCTATTATCTTCCCTATTTTGTTCTATCATTTAATATAAACTTAACTTCATTAGTAGTCATATATTTATGATCTTAATATATTATAACAAATCTTTGTTTGGGCTTCCATACCCAAACCAGAGATTCCTATAGTAACGGTTGCAATGTTAGTGTAATTAGGACATCTAAACAAAGAACTATAATAGATCTGGTTAAATGTTCTAATTTATGCTCACATAGGTTCTATTACAGTATTTTTAATGTATTTATTTCAACTAACCATTTTCTTAGAATTCGATGGATTCTTACGTAGCTAGACTCTATCTATTTCTTTTTAAATGGTATCAATTTAAAATGTTTTTTTTAACTAGAATCATATTGTCAAAGGTCCAATGGCTACAGTTGGTTCCCTATATCTATTATGATGAATGGATTATTTACAAAAAGACAATTCCAATATATAAACAATAGACAAAAGAGTGTTGATTGATGCTTTTAAAATAGAGTAAGAACCGAGAGGCTTCTTCTTTCAAAGAAACAAATCCATAAGTCACAAAACTACTATATAAAAATAATATGAAAAACATCCCATCTATCCTAAAACCATCCAAATGTAGATCGAGATATGCATTAAAATCATACAATAAAACCATAAACCCAAATTTGATTATTAAATCAATCGGTAAACCGTTTTATTACTAAAGACGGTTGACTACCCATTAATGTCAAAATTGAGTTCTAGAGTCGCTATCAATCTTTCACCACCGTTCACAGATCTAATGAATAAATACACCATCAGATCCTGCAAGAACTAAGCAAAAAAATTCAATACAGCATTTAAATGCAAACACGCAACCTCTAATTGCGGGTATCTAAACCCCGAGACTTTTCACACTGTCTAAAATGAGTTGTCTCCATGAAATCAAAATCATACAGATATTTATTTATTTTATAAACGGAGAAACCATCCAATGAATAATGTGCGGAAGTAATACCATAAAACAATGGAATCAATAGTTCTATTAAAATAATGATAGGTACATTCGAATTGATGGAATGTCAACACATTAACACAGAAGCACCAACTATAAGCTAGTACAGACCCAAAGGGGTCATATAAAAACATTCAAATATAAGAAATGGGAATGAGTAATCAATTATACTCTCACATAAACCTTGAGTGGTTGTAAGTCTATTAAGATGGCATCCATTGTCCAGCAAAATGACAACATACACATCTAAGAAAAATTTAGAAACGACGTTTTAAAAGAGAGGCTGTGAATTCATTGTTGCAATCTATTACAGACCCTTGAGAAGTTAATTTACAAATTCCAATTTATCTCTATAACAGTGGCAAAAGACCAATTTCCTACACAATCCACAACCCAACAAAGAGTCTTTGTAACATAAACTACTTAACCCTTACCATTTTAACTGTTGGAGGACCATTGATGCAGACTGAGCGCATCTATGCCAGAGGGTACATGCAATATCAACAACTGAGTAATGCCGGTACTTTCCAATAAAATATTTGGTTTGGATAATGTTTAAACATAGTAAGTTTTTACACTCACATTTAACATTTAAAGTAACGATCCTGAGAGGAGGTGACCCTGTCACCACTCTCATCATCCTTCTCATAACCTGCATCACCCACAATGCAGTTAAAAAACTTTTTGAAATCTTTGAAAAACTATAAGAAGAATGATGATAACAGTGTTTATAGCCTTACCTTATCTTGAATGAAAATAAGGAGAGGGGTCAGCTCCTCCTTGACACCCTTATCACTCCTATGCATGCAAATTGAAGCTAAAACCCAAAGTTAGTTATTTTGCTTATGACTTTAGACCTAAAAACAACAATCTTTGAAGTTAAGTGGAACCCAACTGATTTTTTTTATACCTAGTAGAAGGCATGGAAGATCTAATGATTGTTGGTCTTCTTCTTCTTCTTCTCCACAACAAACCAGTAAGGTTGAGGCCTTTCATGGCCATTAACTCCACTAAGAACCTCGAAGTTTACCTCATATTTTAAACAATAATTTCTGTTAAACCAATCATGTAGTAGTTCGAGGAAAATGCACAACACAACCAGGAAAGGGTTGAGCTCATTCCAACAACCGGTTTCGGACCAAAAATAAAATGCAAAATGGTAAAATCAAGACACAAAAAAAATTGATTAAAACCTATCAAAAACCCTTGCGAACGATTATGACAGTTGGAAGGTCGAGAACTGTTCCAGAAACATGTATTAACTCGCCCTTAAATGCCTCTCTGCACTTTCAAACCGCATCCAAGCAGAGTTAATGTCCCAAGGAAAAACCAAAACAATGTGTGGAATCCACCTTATATCTCTCGGAAGGGTCAAACCATCACATAGACCAACAACAAAGCTTTATGCCTAGGTTGTGACTATGGTGATAGTACCATATCTGTCACACCTTCGTTACTATAATCAAATCTTATAACCCTCGACCAATAGCTCACGCTAGCACCTTTATACTTCACCTATTTTACTTAATTTTTGGGTACCTTAACGCTTTGAAGTGCTACATATATTTCCTGGCATATTTTCCTTTTAAAACAACGAAGCATAAAAAGTAGTGAAAGTGTCACCTTATGGTGTGGCGTTTTGGTCATTGGCACCTGTAGGTAATTGTTGTATGAATTTTAACTTGCCAATCCAAGTAAGATTCATTTATAATATATTTTACACATAACAATAAATTATTTATTTTATGATTAAATTACGATATATATTCGGATAAAAGAATAAAATGAATTTTTTTCTTTATTGTGGAATTTATAGGATTGTGACAGAATGTTATCATAGCACGATTACAACACTTGGCCTGAACAAGACCAGCACTAAAAATGATAAGACCAGAAAACTAACTTTATCCTATTGTGGTTTGAGTCTCGTATAAACAAGAAATTATGGAAAATATAGGAATGTCTGCAAAGGAGTAATCTCATCCTAGAAATCCAATAAACAATGAATAGGGTAATCTAAGGGAAGGTGAAATCTGGGTAAATATTAATGAAATTCGAAATGACAACCCATCTGAGTTACAATAAACTATTAAAGAACTAAGAGAAGAATTTAAAAGAGTTAAAGAATATAACGATCGTATTCTGAAAGAACTAGAGGATTTAAATAGCATTCTTCAGTCTAAACTACGCAATAATGAAAGAGAGAAAATTAAAGAACCTGAACTTAACATGGAAAAAACTACATCTTACAAACTTAAGGGAAGGAAGCTATAATTTTCCAAACATGAGGTTGAATCTTCAGGTGAGGAATCAACCAAGCACAATATAGAAAAAATCAGGATTCTAGTGAAAGTAGTCGTAGTAATCAAAAGAAAAAGAAATATAAAACTTATGAAGAAATTTCCAAAGAATTCAAAAATATAAAACCGCCTATATTTAATGGAGAGATCGAGAAAGGGGAAGGAGAGGAAGCTCGATTATTTGGAATGAAGAAATATTTCCATATTTATAACTATTCCAATGAATTAAAGGCAAAAATGGTTATCTATGATTTAACAGGAAAAGCGTATATTCAGTGGCAAGACATAAAAAAAGTAAAAGGTATAAAAGAATGTTACGTAACATGGAAAACCTTCAAGAAACACTTTAAACCAAAGTGTACTTCATAATAGTACTACGAAGAAAAAGCTAAGGGATTTTACGAATTAAGGTTAGGTGCTATGACCATGAAAGAACTATATCGTAAATTCCTAAGTTTACTTCGTTATGTTCCTTATATAATATATGAAAAACATAAAGTAAAATGATTTCTCAACTGCTTGCCTCTTATGTTTAAAGAGAGGATTGAGTACGACAATCCAAAAACATTGGAAGAGGCAATGAGAAAAGCACACTGCTGCTATGATCATTATAAGAATAAAAGAGAAAATATACCTAACTAGAAAACTAAAAGACATGACAATTTTGATCAAAGAAAGAAGAATACTAAGTCTTACAAAAATAATGGGAATAACTATAGAGGGTATCAAGGCAATAATTATAATGGCTTTAAACCACAAAACCATGCAACAAAAGAAAGAGAACCTCCTGCTACCTTTAATAAAAACACTACACAGAGGGAACTACTAAAATGCTGGGAATGTGGCGAGCCATATTAATTTAAATATTGCCCCATAAGAAAGAAACAAATTAATAATATTCACTCAATCCAAGAATCTTCTATAGTTGGGGATATGGCAAGAAGCATGCTAAAATCAGTGATGCATCGGAGAGACAAGTAGACCATCAATCTTCAATGGTCGAAATCGAAGGTATGATAAAAGGTCAACCCATTTCTATACTAATTGATCTAGGTGCAAGTTTAAGTATGTATCACCTAGGATTGTAGAATTGTGTAAATTATCACAAGATAAATTTGAAAAATCTTGGGTGGTACAGCTAGCCATGAGTACCAAACGGAAGGTCACTAATTATGTGAAAAACTATGAAATTATGATGAATGAAATGAATACACATGCTTATTTAAATATCTTACCATTAGGTTATTATAATTTGCTGATAGGAATGGTCTGGTTAGAAAAACACAAGGTTATGTTAAACTACTCTGATAAAAATTTTACATGCATGGATGATAATGGAAATACAATTAATTTTATAGGAATTCCCAGAAAGGTTACCATCATAGAAATATCTTCCTTGCATATGAAAATATATGTAGATAAGGGATGCAAGGTTTTTGCAGTATATGCAATGGATGACAAGGATAAAGATAACCAACTTAAAATATAGGATATATCGATCTTAAAATATTTTAAAGACATCTTTCTGGAAGAAGCTCTTGGACCACCTTCAAAAAGGGACATAGACTTTATGATTGATCTAGTATTGGGAGCAGTACTAGCATCAAAAAATCCATATCAGATGAATATAATAGAAATTATTGAACTTAAATCATGATGGCAAGAACTAATTGATAAAAATTACATTCAACCTAGTGTTTCCCCTTGGAGAGCACCGGTCTTATTCGTAAAGAAAAAGATGGCACTTTAAGACTATGAATAGATTATTGACAATTAAACAAGATGACTATTAAAAATTGATATCCTTTACCCCGAATAGACGATCTGTTTGATCAATTCCGAGGGGTAACAATTTTCTCCAAAATAGATTTAAGATATGGATACCATCAAGTACAGATCAAGGACGAAGACATCTTAAAAACTACTTTTAGAACCCGATATTGTCATTTTGAGTTCATTGTAATTCCCTTTGGGTTAACAAACACACCTGCATATTTGATGTGCTTAATGAGTAATATTATGAGTAACTAATCAAATAAATTCATAGTCGTCTTCATCAATGACATATTGATTTACTCAAAGAATAAACAGGAACACGAAGAACACCTAAGAATAATTTTACAAGTGTTAATAGAACAATAACTATTTTCTAAGTTTAGCAAGTGTGTCTTCTTTAAAGACATAATTCAATATCTAGGACATGTAGTGTCTAAATATGGAATATCAATCGACCCCGATAAGATTAAGGTTATCACTGAATGGCCAATTCCTAAGAATGTAAGTAACATAATATTGTTCATGGTGATTACTGACTATTACTGAAAATTTATTGAAGGGTTTTTAAGATATCCTACCCTATAACTTCACTAGAAAACAAAGGTAAGAATTTTGATTGGAGAAAAAAATGTACTGAAAGTTTTAATAAACTAAAACACATGTTAACCACAAATCCTGTCTTAAAAATTGTGGATCCTTTTAATGATTTCGTTGTATGCACCGATGCATGTAAGGAAGGATCGGGCGGGGTACTAATTCAAGAAAACTACTTTGTGGCCTGCGAGTCTAGGAAGTCTAAACAGCATTAGAAGAATTACACTACACACAACTTAGAACTTGCTGCAATCATACATGCACTAAAAAAGTGGTGACATTACCTCATCGGAAGAATATTCTTGATGATATTGGATAACATAAGCCTAAAGTACTTGTTTGATCAACAAATCCTTAATGCTAGACAAGGTAGGTGATTATCAATTTTAAGTGAATATGACTTTGAAATAAAACATATGAAAGGAAAAGAGAATAAGGTTGTGGACGCTTTAAGTCGTCACCCAAAATTACTGTATGCGAGTAGTAGCTATGAGTCAGATAGAAAATAAAATCTTAAATGCAGAAAATTTTGATAAAGAATATCAATACCTAAGAGAAAAGACTAGAGAAAATGAAAGGAACCAAGTAAAAGTAAATCTTAGTCTAAATGGAAGAGGGTTATTGCTAAATAAAAATAGACTATAAATACCAAATTTATCAGGTATTAAATTAACTGTTATGGATGAGTTACATAAACAATCATATTCTGGACACCCTAGATACCAGAAAATGATCACTATGATCAGAAAAGACTTCTTTTCATCTAATATGAAAAAATAGGTAGCAAAATATTTAGCACGTTGCATCGAATGCCAACAGGTAAAAGAATAAAAACAACATCTATCAAGGTTACTACAGCCACTACCCATTCCAAAATGAAAATGGGAAGTAATAAACATGGATTTCATAACAGGTTTACCTAAAAACATTAAACAACACGACTCAATCATGGTCATAGTGGACAAATTAAGTAAAGAATCTCACTTTATTCCAGTAAAATCTACTTATAAGGTTGCTAACATTGTTAATATATTTATGAAAGAAATTTTTAGGTTACACTGTGTACCTAAGGTAATAATCTCAGATAGAGATGTAAAGTTTACAGGGAATTTTTGGATATCCTTGTTTAAAGGACTTGACACACAATTAAATTTCATCACTGCATATCATCCTCAAACAAATGGACAAACTGAAAGAGTAAATCAGATTCTAGAATACATGCTTAGAATGTACACAATGGATAAACCGGGTAAGTGGGAATATTACTTGCACTTAGTAGAATTTGCTTACAAATAATCATTTCCAAGTATCAGCTGGAATGAGTTCCTTTGAAATTATGTATGGAATTAAATGTAACACTCCAATTTCTTGGAGCAGTCTCGTCGACAGGTTAATGTTAGGTCCTAAGTTGTTAAAAGATATGGAACTAATAGTGAAATAGGTACAACAAAATTTCAAGGCTGCCTAAGACAGGAAAAAGAGTTACGCCGAATTAAAGAGAGCTCCTCAAGAGTTACAGATATGAGAGAATGTATACATAAAGGTCAACCCCAAGAAAGTCTACATAAGACTATTAAGATATTCAAAATTGGCACCCAGGTATTGTAGGCCATTTGAAACATTGGAAAAAGTAGGATCGGTAGCATATCAATTAGCCTTATAGCCTATGATTAAAGTACATAATGTTTTTCATGTTTCCATTTTGAATAAGTACGCTCATGATGCTACTCATGTGATTGATTGGAATGTTATACAGGTAGAACCAAAAGGAGAGTTTCAGGTGGGACCGAAGTGTATTCTTGACAAGAGAGAAATTTTACTCCATAACAGTACTATTAGACAAGTCAAGGTGCAATGGAAGCACCTTAGTCCGAAAGAGTCCACTTGTGAATTTAAAAGTGATATGCGGGATGCATATATGATCCTATTTCAAAATGAAATAATGGAAAAATAAAGGAATAAAAATAATAACACCGAAGACGGTGTTATCCTTAAAGGGGAGGTGTATGTAACACACCAAATTTTAAAAAAAATGTTTTTTTTTGAATATTTTATTTTCAATATTTTGACAAGAAAGTCAAAATAGATGTAATGGATAATTCTTATTTATTAATTAAAAATGCTAAAAGGAATCAGAACTGGAATAGTTGTTGAAAGAGTGCATGTTGACCTACAACGGGAAAACACAAGTGAGAAAAGTTTTTGAGTGAGAACTCAAGTGATGCAGTAGGCATCCTCCCCAAAATCAGGTCAAAACTCATTGTGGAGTAATAAAGAGCATGAAGCTCATAAATGACCAAGTCCTAGGAAAAATACTATATAATAGTATGTCCATTTAGCAAGAAGGAGGCTAACAATGGATGGGGAATTGATCTGTTAATGCAAGAGATGGCACATTGATCAGATTTTGTCCTTGTGGTTCAATGAATACACTCGGGCGTTCTAGAGAAAGTGAGACTTGGTTGCTCTAGAATTGGGAGGAATGTCTATTTCAATTATGTTTTCCCAACAGTGGTGTCAGGTTCCCTAGTCTACTTCTTATATGTTCTAGACTTATTAAAGTAAAATTTCAAGTTAATTCTGAATCATTTTTACATTTCTACAATAAATATATTATACATTTGTTCCTATTATCTTCCCTATTTTATGCTATGATGTAATGTAAACTGATCTTCATTAGCATTCGTATATTTATGATCTTAATATATTATAACAAATCTCTGTTTGGGCTTCCATACCCAAATCATATATTCTTATAATAATGGTTGTAATGTTATGGTAATTAGGAAATCTAAACAAAGAACTATCATAGATCTGGTTAAATGTTGTAATTTATTCTTAGATAGGTTCTATTACAGTGTTTTAAATGTATTTATTTCAATTAACCATTTTCTTAGAATTCGATGGATTCTTACAAAGCTACAATCTGTCCCTTTTTAAACCGTATCAATTTAAAATGTTTTTTTTAACTAGAATCATATTGTCATAGATCCAATTTCAACAGATGGTTCCCTATATATATTATGTTGAATGGGTTATTTACAGAAAGACAATTCCAATATATAAACAATAGACAAAAGAGTGTTGACTAATGCTTTAAAAACAGAGTAAGATCCGAGAGGCTTCTTCTTTCAAAGAAACAAATCCATAAGTCGCAAAACTACTCTAAGTAGTGCAAAGTAAAAATTAAAAGAAAAACATCTCATCTATCCTAAAACCATCCTAATGCACATCAAGATTTGCATTAAAATCATACAATAAACCATAAACTAAAATATGATTATTAAATCAATCAGTAAATCACTTTATGATTGAAGACGGATGACTACCCATTAATATCAAAATCAAGTTCTGGACTCGTTATCAATCGTTCACCACCGCTCATAGATCTAATGAATAAATACAACATCAGATTGAGCAATACCTAAATGAATAAAATTTACTACAATCTTTAAATGCAAACACACAGTCTCTAATTGTGGGTATCTAAACCCCGAGACTTTTGACTCTGTCTAAAATTAGTTGCCTCCACGAAATCGAAATCATACGGATATTTATTTATTTTATAAACAAATAAACCATCCAGCAACTAATCCATGGAAATAAGATCATTAAACAATGGCATCCATTGCTCTACTAAAATCACAATAGGTACATTCCAATTGATCGAATGCCAACACATTAATAGAGAAGCTCCAACTATAAGCCGGTACAGACCTAAAGGGGTCATATAAAACATTTAAATATAAGAAAGGGGTATGAGTAATCGATTATACTCCCACATAAACCCCGATTGGATTTAATTCCATTAAGATAGAATCCAACGTCCAACAAAACCACAACATACACATCTGAAAGGAATTCACAAACGATGTTTTAAAAGAGATGTTGTGAAGTCATTGCTGCAATCTATTACATACCCTTAAGAAATTAATTTACATAGTCCAACTTATCTTCATAAGAGTGGCAAAATCCCATTTCCTACACGGTCCACAACCCAAAGAAGAGTCTTTGCAACCTAAAATACTTATCCATTACCGTTTTAACTATTGGAGGACCATTGATGCAGACTGAACGCATCCATGTCGAAGGGTACTATATGCAATATCAACAATTGAGTAATGTTAGTACTTTCCCAGAAAATATTTGGTTTGGATAATGTTTAAATATATTAAGGTTTTACACTCACCTTTGGAATTTAAAGTAACAAGCATGAGAGGAGGTGACCATGTCACCACTCTTGTCAGGCTTCTCATAACCTGCATCACCCACAATGCAATTAAAAACCTTTTCAAAATCTTTCAAAAACTGTAAGAAGAATGATGATAACAATGTTTAGAACCTTACCTTATCTCAAATACAGAGAGGGCCAGGGGTCGGCTCCTCCTAGATGCCCTTATCACTCCTCTGCCTACAAATTGAATCCAAAACCCAGATTCAGTTATTTTGCTTACGACTTTAAACCTAAAAACAACAACTTTTCAAGCTAAGTGGAACCCAACTAAGTTTTTTTATACCTGGTAGAAGGCATGGAAGGTCCAACGAATGTTGGTCTTCTTATTCTTCTTCTCCACAGTGAACCAGCAAGGCCGAGGCCATTCAAGACCATTAAATCCACTAAAAACCTCAAAGTTTACCTCGGATTTTAAATAAGAAGTTCTATTAAATGAACTGTGTAGTGGTTGGAGCCAAATGCACAACATAGTCAAGAAAAGGTCGAGCTCATTCCAACAACCGGTTGCAGACCAAAAATCAAATCCAAAATGGTAAAATCTAGACACAATAAAATTGTATTAAACCCTATCAAAAACCCTTTCCAATGATTACGACAGTTGGAACCTACACATGTATTAACTCACCCTTAAACGCCTGGCTGCGTTGTCAACTCACAACCAAGAAAAGTTAACGTCCCAAGGAAAAAAAAATCAATGTGTGGCATCGACCTTGTATCTCTCGAAAAGGTCAAACCATTTTATAAAACAACAACAAATTTTTATGTCTAGGTCGCAACTATGGTGTTAGCACCATAGCCCTCATACCTTCGTTACTATAATCAAACAATAGCTCGCGCTAGGACCTTTACACTTCACCTCTTTTATTTAACGTTTGGGTACCTTAACCCTTTGAAGTTCTACGTATATTTCCTAGCGTATTTTCCTTTTAGAACAATGCAGCATAAAAAGGCTTGAAAATATCACCTTTGGGTGTGGCGTTTCGGTCATCGACACCTATAGGTAATTGCTGTATGAAATTTAACTTATCAATCCACGTCAGCTTCATTTATGTTATTTTACACATAACAACAAATTATTTATGCTATGATCAAATTACGATATATATTCAGAGATTAAAAAAATAAAAATTTTATCATGAAATTTATAAGATTGTAACATCAAATAAGTAAATTTTATATTAAAATCTTAATGAACTTCTTTCCATGACAAGATCTACATTATACGTTTAATTATAAAACTTCACCACTACTTGGTATGCTATATTCACTTTACACCAACATTCACCTCGAAATACTCACACAATCATTGACTTCACATAACTATATAAATGCTATTGTCACCACTTGCATAATCATTGTCTTCAATAACTACATTTACAATGCTATTCTCAAAATCCAGTTGTTATAACTAGTATATATTATACAATGGGAATAGTTTAACCCTTTTTCCGCCGCCTTTTTTTGATTGTTTCATTGATTTCTTGTTTTATTCTAAATGCTCAAATATAAATTTGAATAAATGTCCAAGCAAGGAATTTTTGTCTTTTTCAATTTAAAAAAAAAAAATTGATTTAAGACTTAGTTTTCAAAGCTTTCAAAAAACTTTATTATTATATATAATTGAAATAAGTAACCTAATTGAAAAAAAAATCTATTTAAAAATTTAAAACTTGTTAAATTTTTTTCATTTAAAAAAATAAATAATAAAAATTAAAATTAAAATAAATTTCAAATTGTCTTATCGTACAAGAAAACATCTAATAATACATTGTTGTAATGAAATATATTCACCCTTTCTTTCTTAAATAAACTTAATTTTATATTTCATTATTTACACTATAAAATTATATTATTTTTATTAATGTAAAATTTTTATCATATATAAACAAAAGTTATGAGGTGGCAATGTCCTCGCACTTGTTAATAGCTATTGCTACAAGATGGAAGCTATAGAAATATGATACTTTTGCCACAAAATTGTAATAGAAAAAATTGTATTTTGCCACAAAACTACTTAGCCATCTAAACAATTTCCCAATGTTTTGACGCAATAAAAATAGTTGGAGAAGATGCAAAACTCGAGTGTTAAGCATCCTTCAGGATCATAGAGCCAATTTGTTACATCTCAAATATGGATATATGGACCAACATGGACTTAGAAAAAGGTTTTAACATACGTATAAACACACAAATGACTTCATTGAAACAGGTAGAACAAACAACCTTCACCATAAGCACTCAACCAAATTCATAAAATAACTACAAGAAGTTAAAAGATGTAAAGTTGACCCCCCCAAAAAAACCATTTACAAACAACCTTCACCACACTAAATTCAACCTCTCCACAATGGCGCAACTTGCAAATAACATCTAACCAATGGATTCAAAAAATTGTTTCCACCAAAGTTTATAAAAACAACTCATCCATGGAAAACTTGATTTGTTAAATCTTCATTAACTGGCCAATGATGTCTTCATACATCTTCTTTGAAGATTATTTTTTTTCAAACTATCATATAAAAAATTATCATAAAGCAGTGAATGTATCAATAAATGTTATCATAAATCCAATGAAGCAGTAAATGTTATCAATACAGATGAGCTTTATCTGTGAGTATTGACATCTTTGGTGTATGCTGGTTGAGTCATCGCATACCGACATGATTGACATAATTTCCACGTCTCTCCTTTTCGATTAAGGTTTAATCGATATTTGTGTTCGTACTTTCGTGGGTAGGAAAGAAGACATGTTCTACCCGTTTTTTATCACAAAGGTGTTTGGCTGTACATAACCAACCATGTTCTAATTTTTTTTATTACGATGGTATTTGGTGGTTGATTAATGTAGGGGTTGATTAATGTAGGGATTTTGATGACTCCATTGAAATTGGAGGCATCTTTCGGGTTAATGGGAGATTTATGAATATGTCGGCAATTCCAGGCATTTTCAGTGTGGATTTCAGAAATTTTGCAATCTAAATGTTTCTTTTTTTTTTTAGAGGAAATCTCCACGGAAAACCCAGCAATACTTCTTCACATTAGTGGATGGTAGAGGTGGTAAACCGCCGGCCATCCTCACAGATGACCTAACCCCGAAAGACTCAAGAATCGAACCCGTGACCTCTCCCCATACCGAGAGAGTGTGCACACGTCTTACCAATTGAGCTAACCCTTGGGCTAATCTAAATGTTTCTTATGCGCGGCATTGTGCACTATAATTCAACGAAGAGTTCGATTAAAAATTTCCACAAGTGACGTGGTGTTACAAACGTCAACTCACGAGGATATGATGTCGAAGGAAATATATAATTAATATGCGGAATAGAGAGCAAGTGGTTGAGCTTGACGGTGCTCATCTGCATAGAGTATCAATTTGTCTGACGAAAGACAATGCATGTTGCATGCGTAAACAGAGCCACGCCACTGAATGTGAAAGAGGAAATACATGCAAGATGCATCACCAGACAAAGCCACATATAACACTGAAAGCCACATCAAGAAAAGGCATTGGGAATCGACTAATGTATTATTGATCAGGATGGTTTGGAAGGTCGGATCTTGGCAGGACGACTCTCAGACTCGGAATTATCAAAGCACAAAAGGTCTTCCAAATAATTTCTACTCTCGGACCATGGTTATTCATGGGAATGCAACTCAATGCCCCTGAAAATTGCACGGAGCTGTTCGATCTAACGTTGGACGAACTGAGCACGTCTTTGTGGAATGTTACTGTTAATTCTTTGAAATGGAGGAAGGAAGTTGATATTCATACTTTACTTAGTGCAGCTCTTACTAATCAAATTACCTGCCTTCAAAGTATCTAGGATACCAGTGGAAGCCTGCAAAACATACCTCCTGTGCACAACCGACGTCATTTCTCTGATTCGTAGTTGGGCACAATTGATTTTATCTTCGACAACTCGGAAGCGGTGTTTCAAAACTGTAATCTGCTAGCTAGGAAACCAATGGATAATCAAAATAACTTTTTCACTGCTCAAGGGAGAAACGATCCAAATCAAAACACCAGAATCTCTACACAAAAGTGCATCGTCTCTGCTGCGCTGGATCTGTCTTCTGTGAAGAGTTATTTCCAGACATTCCTAGGGAGGCCATGGAGAAATTACTCTCGCATAGTTATATTGACTCAATTATAGATGATATGGTTGATCTTGTCAGTTGGACAGAATTCTCGGGGGATTTTGCTTTGACTAGGCTGTATTATGGCTAATAGATGAACTCGGGACCTGGTGCAGGAATTATAGAGGAGGTTCAGTGTCCTAGCTATCATGCCATGGACATTGCTAACGCTCAAAATTAGTATTAAAAATACTAATCGTCATAAATAAAACAAAAAAAGTCCACTTGCTCTTAACAGGCCTGTTTAGGTACTTTCGATATTATTCTTGACAAACCTTCTTTCACTTTTTTTTACATTGCTTTCACCTAAATATCAATCTAGGACTGGAATTGTAACTACGCACTTAAGATCAGGATCATAATCTTAAACCAGAGAGTCTACTACGGAACTGGATTTGGAGCTTAAACAGTAGGATCTGGATTTTAAACAAAAGAAGGGATGTGGTGGGCTTTGGATCTGCTTGCTAAAATATCGATGGTGCTTTCCTCGTAGCCTCTGTTTATTTGACTCGGTAAACTCAATAAAAAAAATGTTCAGGGATTTGCGCCTGGGAATGGGACTAGAGCATATGGAACTAGTTCTACCTTTGCTTCTCTTGCTTCTACATATAACTATGCTTATGATTCTTCCGTTCTAATTTCATTTGTCTCTGCTGCCTTTGAAGCCTCTGCCTTCATGGATGAAACTAAATCAATAGGTTTTGTGGGTAAAATGTTTTCCTCTTTAGGTGAGAGATTAAACTGCTTTTAACTAAACTTGGGAAATAAATGGAACACACATTATCTATAGACACGAGACTGCATATAAGAGAATGATATTTAAGATAGGAAAACTTACTAGGAGAAAATGGAAGAACTTAAAAAATCAAGACCAGATTATTGTAGACAACTTGGGATGAAAGAAGATGAAAGCATACATTGAAACCCTATTTGGACAACAGATTTCACCATAGACATAATGTTGATGTATTTGTAACTTCGAAAGATATTATGATGTATATTAGCATTGTATGTTGTTGTACCCCCATTGGAGATGTGTGTTACCCATTTATGAGATGTCTAAATTGTGTCTATATCTTGAGGTACAACCTCCATTGTAAGTCGGGGAAATAGTCCCCAATGTAACATCATGTAATTTGTAATTGTGGTCTCTCTAGGAGAATTGGGCCCCATGTGAGATGACATGTAGGCTCGAGTCTTATATTTCGTTAGTGACTTGAAAGGGTATAAATAGGGAGGCACTCTCCCTCATTTATAAATACCTCACACACTCTCTAAGGAGTTTTGAGAGAGAGAGAGAGAGAGTCTGAGGAGGAGAGAAAGATAGCTATTGAACATTTCTTATTACTGCTTTTGATCATCTTACTATTCTAAAGAAGTTTGCCAGGTTTTCTCCTTTATGGTTTCCCCAATGAAAATCTTTGTGCCTTGTGCATATTTTACATTTTATGCATTTTGTTGTATTTGTTATTCTTTCAGATAAATATCCTATATAATCTAATCATATCTTAAGAAAATATAACATGGTATCAGAGCCTCTCTGAAAGAAGGCACTGTGCAACTGCGGGAAGTAGGGCTTACTAGTTGAAGGTGTTCTCTCCACAGATCATTAAAAAAGAAGGGCTAGGATAAATCACCTCACTAGGGCGCATCTATTGGTGGTATCAGTTTATGAATGAGATAAGTTTCAATGTACAACTGGAATACATCTGCAATGGAAAGTAATGGAAATTAGGGTTTCATGCTTGAAAACCATAGAAGACTGAATTTAGTAATCCTAGCATTTTCACTATAACGTGATATTGGAGAAGGATCTGAAGCCGAAACTTTTACAGGCTAAAGAGAAATTCATTCTATACACTGTGTAAAATTTTTAGCATCATATTCACTATACTTCAGGAGATACAGTTCCTCCAAATGAGGGTTCTAGCCTCCTCTAGAATACATTCATAAACAGGTGACCTAGAGATATTTTCTATATCTCTGGCTAGGAAGGTCCAAACAAAATTTTGCAAGATGTTCCAGGTAGGGTACGAACTATAGTTTCTGTGGTACGTTTTTCGCACCCATTATGTGAAACAGTCACACGTGGAAGTTCGTACAAGATTTCTATGTTGAACAGTCCTCAAAATAGTCACCTTGGGAAACTCATCATAAGTCCCACTTGGAGAATCCATTTCTACTCTAACCTATGGGGTTAGAAGGAATACTTATCAGGATATCATAGTGAAAAGTTTCATACCTTAAGGATCCGAAACACCAGAGATACAACAAAATCAATATTAGTCATTTCTGCAAAAAAAATTGGAAAACTAGGGCTTGCTGTTACGGGAGCTTCCCTCCACTGTTTTCAGAAAAATGAGTACATTAGATAGCTCGCCTTGAATATTCCCACCTTTCTATCCAATTATAAGTTTGAAATTCCAAGTTTTGAAAATTAGGGTTTCTCTGACAAACCCTAGATCATCCAGCTCCAGAACCAGGACGGACACCTCAAATTGGTAAGATCTAAATTTTTTCCATTTACATTTGAGGTTCTCATTTCAAAATGACTAATCACACCAGCTAGATGACAAAATTGGTGAAGTTGAAAACTTCAGAGTATGGAAGTATAGGGCCTCCGTGATCCTTTAATAAATTGACTTGGATCAATATATCAATAAGGAAGTTCTAAGAGCCAGAGGGAGATAAGGTTAAGGCTAGAGCCATGAGAATCATTGCAGATCATCTCATCCCTCATGTGTCATCCTTGAAGACACCAAAAGGAAGTGTTCAATGCTATGACAAAGCAATCCAAGAAGAATAAGATAATGTTATAACCACCTTGAATGGCCTCCCAAGGTCATGGGATTCATTCATTCGATAAATGTGTGCAAGAAGGAAGTGATTACCTTCAGCAGACTCTAGGAAGAGTGTACACAGGAAGAATATCAACTCATAATAAGAGAAGAGAAGATGGGAGAAACTGAAGATCAAGCTCTCACGATTCAAAGAAAATCCCTCGAGCGATGAGGAATATGAAGGACTCAATTCTTGAAGAACCTCTTATCCATGTTAGCATTTGGATAAGAAATGATGTTGTTATGAATGAAGAAGATGATGAAGCTGAAGGCTCAAGAAGGATTCTACCCTCGAAACAAATAAAGATAAGTATTCAATTGTAATTTCATGATATTGTTTGGTTATGCATTTGTTTATATTCAGTTGATGTGTTATGCATATTTGAGTATTTGCATTTATACTGCTAAATTGCACATGATGGGTAAGAAGTCAACGATATTGTACAACATTCCATTACTACTTATCTAGATTGAAACCTCTTTGTTGGAATATTAGGAGTAGTACACACTCTTAATAACATTAGGCTAGAATGCATCTAGAAGTTATTATATGTATACATGATATGGATGAAATGTTGTAGCATTGGCTAAAATAGTCACATGGATATGTCACATATATTTGTCACTATTAATATGTCTTGGAAATTGTGATATGTTTCTAATCATGCAAATGAAATAGACTTGTATATCATTCCAAAAATAAAGGGCGACGATAGTTCAAAAGAGGAACCTGAAGATTATCGAGTCAAAGACACCATAGCGAAAGAAAGAGCTTCAGAAAAATATAGAGACCGGTAGATGAAGAATAATCCAAGATGGAGAATAGTATGAAAAGACTTCCGAATAAATCAAGAGGCCTCAGACACACTCTAGTTATGTGACACTGTTGAGCAGCATCATTGATGCAGAGCCTTCCAGCTATGAAGAAGTAGCCAAGAAGAAAGGGAAGCAAAGCACCAGTTCAAGAAGAATGATGTCTAGGATGCGGTATCGAGACCTTAACGAAAGTCTATATTGTATTTCATATGGATATACAAGATCTAGCATGCAATAGATGGAAACATCGTGGGATACAAGGTAAGATTCGTAGCACGAGGCTTCTCACATAAAGAAGGCATAGACTACGAAGAGACATTTGCAGCCACTGGGAGTTGAGACACATGACATGAAGACTCATGTGTGAAAATTAAAGAAGGCCTTATACAACCTCAGAAGGAACCCATGGGATAACACATACATGAGGAACTTGAAGATCACCTAGAGTGGTGAAGATCTTAAGCTTTGCTACAAGGTTGAAGATGAAATCCTATAGAGGATGACAAGCTCACATATGGGTGTGAGAAGAACTTTTCAAAAAGTTCAAGATAGAGGATCTTGGTATCTAGTGACCCTATATAGATACATATAATATTAGTAGTAGAGGAAGCTACTTGTCACTCCAGTACATAATGGTTCAATACATAGAGTACAAAAGGCAGAGGGAGAATGATGCTCCGCTTCAGAGAGAGTGATTGTAGAATATCCTGAGGTTCGACATGGTATGATAGGATGGACAGATTACTGATGGCTCTAGGATTTACTATGAGTAAAGTGGATTCTAACCTTTTCTTGAAAGTTGAAGGCAGAAGACCAGTGATTCTCCTGTTATATGTCAATAACTTGCTCCTGACAGGAAAAGAGGAACTCCTTAAATATGCAAGAAGGAGACTTGCTACCAAGTTCGAGATGATTGGATTGAGTATGATGCACTACTTTCTAGGAATGTAGGTGTGGAAGAGTGTGGATGGAATCTCCCTTATACAAGGGAAGTATGGAGTGGAGATCTTGAAGAGGTTCAGGATGATGGACTGCAAGTCCATGGCCACACCCATGCCATCAAACCTGAATATATTGAGTAATGCTTCATTAGAGACGGTTGATGCCACGATGTATCATCAGATGATTTGTTCATTTATGTGCCTGATGAATACAAGACTAGACACATGATTTGTTGTGAATGACCTGAGCTAGTTCCTGGCAGATCTGAGACATGCTCACCTAGTTGCAAAGCATGCAATGAGGTACTTGAAGGGTACAATATAGTATGGGCTCAATTATGATAGAAATCAGAAGACTAACCTACATGGCTATGTTGATTCGGATTGGTAGCACCACTAAGAAGAAGAGCACCTTAAGTTGCTTCTTTAGTTTAAAGATCCAGTATGGGCTACCGATTTGGTAGGATGCAGTCCTACATGGTGTTGAGTACAGTCGTGGAAAAATATGTTGCCACCTTCTTGGCTATTTGTGAGGTAGTATGTTTCTTTTGAAAGCTACTATTTGATTTGATTGATCTGACTTGCATTTTTGGTATGATGCAGAAAGGAGCAATGAAGCTCCATTGTCTACTTCAGATCGAGGTTCCTTCCAAGGGGAAGTGATTAGTTCGAGGGCCTTTCCGACATGGTGGTAGGATGGGCCTCCCATGGTCGGATGTAAGTGCAAATACATCTGACATGGTGTCAGGTTGGGCCTCCCATGGTCAAATGTAAGTTCATATCCTTTTCGACATGGTGTTAGGTTGGTCCTCCCATGGTCGGATGTAAGTGCAGAGCCTTTTCGACATGGTGGAAGGCTGGGACTCCCATGGTCGGATGTAAGTGCAGATCCTTTTTGACATGGTTGCATGCTGGGCCTCCCATGGTTGGACGTAAGTGTAGATCCTTTCTCACATGGTGGAAGGTTAGGCCTCCCATGGTCGGATGTAAGTGCAAAGCCTTTCCAACATGGTGGCAAGCTGGGCCTCCCACGGTCATGATGTGCTGAGAGCCTTTCTGACATGGTGGCAGACTGGGCCTCCCATGGTCATGATGAAAGTGCTGGAGCCTTTCCCAGATGGTATTAGGTGTGTCCTACCATGCCAATGGGTGTAAGTGATGAAACCTTTTTTTTGGACGGTAGTAGGTGTATCCTACCATGCCGACAAATGTAAGTGTTGTGCTATGTGTATCTCGGTTGTGCTTCGTGTGATGATGAGATGATATGAATATGATGAGGTAATAGTAGGGTACATAGGTGTTTCAAGGCATGTAATCAGTCCTAGGATCCTCCTTCAGGTTTTGTAGTGGCATATAATCAATCCTGGGAGATCCTGCAGGTTTTGCAAGAGGCATATAATAAGTCTTGATATGTATTTACTTGATGGCTTGCTTGTTAGAAAACAGGACCGTAGAGCAAAAACAGATATATAGTTAAATCATTAAACAAGATGAAAATCACATTAAACACATTACAGAGAGACACGAATATAATGTGGTTCACCCAAACGATGGGCTATGTCCACACAAAAATTGTCAGTCCTTTTATTAATGTCCAGAAAGATGAAGGCATACAGCCTGGAGCAATACCGTTGCAATTCCTTTTCACGCTCTCACAGTCTCTCTCACATGATCACATAGATGTCTTACAATATAATACAATACAATACCCTACACAGTTGTATTAAAATGCTTTTCTTTTATAGGGGAAATACCATGGGAAAATACTACGGTTAACCCAATACCATGGTTCCACAAAACTGTTGTCCAAAAAACATCCTTGAACCCCAAATAAGGGGGAATGAGTGTACATTACACCTGGGGTACAAACACGACTAAATAATATCTTTGTATCTGGAAGATCCTGCTCCACAACCAACAATCTCCCACTTGGAGATTGATCAAAACAAATCCATCGCTGCTGCACTTGTTGGACTATGCTCTAGACCTTGGAATTGGGAAATTTCTTATTTTCACCTTCATGTTTGAAGGCCAATAGAAACCGAGCAGGAACTCAGTTTCTCTCTGGTTACTCCCTTTGTCAATATGTCTGCAGGATTCTGTATAGTATGTATCTTTTCCAGTTTTAACAGTTCTTCATCTAGAACAGATCTTATGAAGTCGTACTTGAGTTGTATATGTTTAGTATTTGAATTAAAGGCTGATTTATTTGCAAGATGAATGGAACTCTGGCTATCATTGTACAACCTTCTATTCTCTTGCTTCTTACCCAATTCCTCCATGAACCTCTACAACCAAATCATCTCCTTACTAGCCTCTGTAGCAACAACATACTCTGCTTCTGTTATTGAAAGTACAACAATCTGTTGCAGTTTGAAATTCAACTTACTGTTGTTCCACCCACAATAAACACATACCCTATGGTGCTCCTCCTACTGTCTTTATCACCATCCATATCTACATCAATGTATCCCTGAAGAACAATGTTTGAACCTCCAAAACATAATGCATGAGAAGTGGTACCTCTCAAATACCTGAGAATCCACTGTACTTATTTCCAATGCTCTTTACCTGGATTATTCATATACTTGCTCACAACTCCCACTGCATGTGCAATATCTGGTCTTATGCACACCATGGCATACATCAAGCTTTCAACTGCCGATGAATATGGAATCCTAGACATGTAATATATCTCTTCTTGTGTCTCTAAACACATCTCCTTACTTAGTTTGAAATGGCTGGCTAAAGGTGTACTAACTGGTTTTGCATTCTGCATTCTAATCCTCTGCAACAATTTTTATATGTACTCACCTTGAGACAACATCAATTTGCGATTTTTCCTGTCTCTTGTTATTCTCATACCAAGGATTTGCTTTGAAGTACACAAATCCTTCATCGCAAATGATTTAGCTATTTTTCTTTTGAGCACATTTATATCCTGCAAGTTAGACCCTGCAACAAGCATGTCATCCACATAAAATAACAAGATAATATATCTTTAGTTATCTAGTCTCTTTAAAGAAACACAGTGGTCAGAATGACATCTATCATAATCTTGTTCTGTCATAAACTTATCAAATTTTAAATACCACTGCCTTGGAGCTTGCTTCAGGCCATACAAGCTCTTCTTCAACCTGCAAACCAAATTTTCCTTCCCTTTGACCTCATACCCATGTGGTTGCTGCATATAAATCTCTTCCTCCAAATCCCCATGGAGAGAGGCTCTTTTTACATCTAACTGTTCAAGAGGTGAGTACTACAGAAGAAAGGTGAGATGATTAAAGAACTGGCAATTTCTATGTGGACACAGCCCATCGTTTGGGTGAACCACATTATATCTATGTCTCTGTAATGTGTTTAATTTGTTTTGCATCTTGTTTAATGATTCAACTATATATCTATTATTGATCTGTGGTCCTATTTTCTAACAATTGGTTTCAAAGCCAAAAGGTGTATTTGGTTGGTAAACTCGCAGGAAAGAATGGTTCCTGGTTCGAGTGGGATCAATGGCAGAAGAGGGAAAGTTTATGGTCGAGAAATTTAATGGCCAAAACTATCAGTTATGGAAGATCCAAATGGAGGACTATCTGTACTAAAAGGATCTGTACCTACCATTAGGTGGAAAATAAAAACAACTCACAACTATGAAGGATGAAGAATGGGAGGTTCTTGACAAAAAGGCACTAGGAACAATATAGTTATGCTTGGCTTCGTTGGTGGCTTTCAATATTTTGAAAGAAAAAACAACAAAGGAAATGATGAGTGCATTGGGTAAGCTCCAGGAAAAACCCTCGACTTCGAAAAAGGTATTTTTAATAAAGCGTTTATTTAATATGAATATGTCGGAAGGTGGATCTGTTGTCGATCATTTAAATGAGTTTAATACACTTACCAGTCAGTTAATTTCTGTAAAAGTGAAATTTGATGATGAGGTTAGGGCTCTTCTAATCTTGTGTTCATTGCCAGAAAGCTGGAATAGCTTGGTCATGGCTATAAGTAACTATGTCTCTAGTTCAAACACTCTTAAGTTTGATGATGTTGTTGGTGTTATTCTTAGCGAGAAAATGCGAAGAAAAAGAAAAGGTGAGACATTAGGTAATGCGTTGACCATGGAGAACAGAGGGAGACAAAAGGAGAGAGGAAAGAGCCCAAGAAACCGTAACAAATATGGAAAGGGCAGATCCAATTCTAGATTCAAAAAAATAGAGTGTTAGAACTATGGTAAGAAAGGACATATGAAGAAAGACTACAAAGCACCAAAGAAGGTGAGAGGCAGCAAGAGACTAATCAGGAAGTGAATGTAGCAGGTGATGTGTTACAAGATGATTTGATTCTTACATTAGATAATACTAGCGATTACTGGGTAGTTGATTCAGGGGCTTCATGTCATGCTACACCCCATAGGAAACTCTTTCATGATTATGTTCAAGGTGATTTTGGACATGTTTTATTGGGGGATGATGAACCATGTAAAATTGTTGGAAAGGGTAAGGTACGTATTAAGCTAAATAATGGAAGTGAATGGCTGGTAAAGGATGTAAGGAACATTCCTTCTATGAAAATAAATCTGATCTCAAAAAGGTAGTTGGGAGATAATGGTTGTTTTTCTACATTTGGAGAAACATGGTCGAAGATCACTAAAGGATCACTGGTAATAGAAAAAGAAGAAAGGGTAGGTACGTTATATTTATGTCCTCATAATACTGGTTATTCTATCTCTTTAGCTTCCATAGAAATAGGTGCGGTATTGTGGCATCATAGGCTTGGCCACATGAGTGAGAAGGGGATGCAGATTCTCCAGTCAAGGAAACTGCTCCCAGATTTGAACTAGGTAAGTTTGGGATTCTGTTAGAACTGTGTTTATGGAAAATAGAAGAGAGTTAGATTTCTCAGGGTTGGGGAAGAAAAGAAGAGTGAAAAGTTAAAGTTTGTCCATATAGATGTATTGGGACTAGCTCAGGTACAATCTCTTGGTGGATCTCGTTATTCTGTTACTTTTATTGATGATGCAACTAGAAAAACTTGGTTTTATTGCATTACATAGAAATCTGATGTGTTTGATACTTTTAAGAAGTGGAAAGATTTGGTTGATAATGAGACAAGAAAAAGGTTGAAATATCTCAGATCTGATAAGGGAGGTGAGTACTACAACAAGGATTTTGAAAACCACCATTAATGAAAATGGTCCCCAAGGTACCTAGTACATTCTAACAAGTGTGAATACAAGGACTTGAAGTCCAACACTTGAAGAATCCATCAAGTAGGAAACATTAAGGTATTCCCACTACCCAATAGCGAGGGGATTTTCCACTGATGACTGCAATTCCTAAGGTATTGCCATAGAAATCTAAATCTCATCCCCAGAGCAAGATGTGTTGCAGTCAATAGGAAGAGATCCGTTGGAAGAAAGGCATTAAGGCATCCTTCATCATCCAACACGAGGTAAGTCAAAGACTAATTGGATATGGAATTGGTACTGAATTTCATGACAAGGACCACCGAAGACATGATGTAATGAACTGATACCAAGGAATGGCCGACACAAAAGGTCAGGGCAACTGCAGAATGGCCGACAAAGGTTTAATCCTTGAACAGTGAGCAAGACACAAAAGTGACTTAGGCTTCTTTTGACACAAAAGGACCAATGAAACAAATCTGCAATGTAGGAGACATTGACAGATTCCCCATATAATTGGAAAAGAGACCAACTGGAGGAGTAAAAAACTCTGAATTAGGATAAGGTCAAAATACATGACCCAATGGTTGTTATACTCAAAATTGGTGCTTTGTTCAAGGAAACAAGACTTGCTGCCATGATATAAAAAACATGTGAATGAACTTCCCTTCCCCTCTTTCTTGTAAAGGTTTAATGAATCCAAGAAAGAAAACTTGGGACCATCTTCATTTTTGGAAAGCTCGAAGAAAAGACAGAAGAATGCTTGATAAATCACTTATTCGTGGATTTTACGAGCTTGAACTAGTACATGCTCGACGGTGTTTTCATAGAATAGAGAGTTTGAAAACTCCAAAGAAGACTCCAGGGGGTTACTTTTTGATACAATTTAGTCTCCTAAGGCCGAAAAAGTATAAAACATACCAAAAAAAAACTCTCTTAACTTCCGAAGAAGAAAACGTGCACCTTTTTTGTACTTAGTCAGGGAGGTTCGAAAAAGGTTAAATTACCACCTACCCAACTCTCCTTCAAAAGCAACATATAGCCTGAGTTTTAAGAGTGTGAAGGAAGGAAAGATCACTCAGAAAGATCCATTTGATTATGAGAAATGGGGCTTACAACAATAAACTCGATGCTTTTTTTTTTAGGGTTTAATGAGCATGACAAAAGACATAAAGTACACTCGGAATATTTTTCATGTTTTGGTCCAGAGCACGAAAAAGAGAAAACTAAGCTCATACCAGGGGTTCCTTTTCTGTAAGTTTAGTCCCTCAAGTCCAGAAAAGTGATAAACCTATGCCTGAGAATACTCTTCTCATTTTCAAAGAAAAGAGAGTGTTACTTTCTCGTATTATTCCACATGGTCCAAGAAAGTGATAACCTACCACCAATGTGGATGCCCATTCACATATTCTTAACAAGCCTGAACAGACAAGTTTACTCGGCAGTCAAGTCTATTTCGAGGAGTCAGACCTAGGCCTAAAGAAACTCAATATCTTTCCTGTGAAGTTTTAAGGAGTCCAGAAAATTCAACTCGCAGCCTCCTTAATGTTTTTAATGAGCTCGAAGGAGAGTAGGAAAAATGCTCTAAATGCGAGGAGACGAGTGTCATAGGCAAGCGAAACTAGTTCCAAGAGTGAGGAACAAACCTATGCATAATGCAAGGAACATGAGCAAGATAAAGACACTTGAGGAAATTCTCCTCAAGGTAAAGGGTGTCAAGCTGCAAAGGCAAAATGATACACGGGTTAGCAATGATGAGAACAAAGATGAGGGCTTATACAATGAGCTAAAAGCGACGAAGCTGGCATCAGGCTCATAAGCACGAGCAGGGCACATGCAAATGCAATTACAACTTGAACAACAAGACAAGGCCAGCAAACAATTGTGAGTCCAACTAAGAATCCTGTCTCCAAGAAACAACAACATCAGGATCATATTCAAAAGAAAAGTTCTGATGCAGGTTACTTTGGCAAAAACACATGCGACTTTGCTATCTTCTACAAAAGGTAAAGTCAAGGAAGAATCAATCGAAGAAGATTCTATATCACCAAGGCTTGAGGGTTTATAATCAATAAGATCAACCTCAGAAGGAGAGAAAAAATCAACAAGGGATATAGAGTCTGCAGGAACAAACTTAGTATCACAGGAGTTGAAAAATTCACAAGAAAAATCAAACTCGTCAGGATCACTGACTTGTTGTTCGAAGGGAGACTCTAAAAACTCAAAAATTCCAAAATAAGAAGACCGATCCATGGAAAGATCGGGCTTACTAAGCAAATCAGGGTTAGAATTACTCACAACTGAACCAACATCCAATAGAAGGTCAGACTGTATCAAAGACTCTAGGAAGAATTCATCCGTAGGAAGGAGATCCTTTGAGATAGGACACATGTATAAACTTTCAAATGGATCGACAGAGTGGAGAGTGGGCTCCACAGTCTATATAGGATGAATCACCTGGTCAACTGCTAGGACCGAGTCCCGAGAAGGTAAGCATGAAAACAGAGGCTGCTTCTTAGTAGCAATTGAACGCAAAGGACATGAGGCCACATAGCTCACTCGTGGCGGGGTAGCTGTGGTCTCTAGTTGGGTTAGGAGATGGATCAAGAAAATCCAACTAATCAATGGTGACAATTTCTTCGCCATGATTAAAGTACATCACACGAAAAAATGTTGACACCACAGCTTGCATGGTATAGACATAATCACATCCAAGGAGCATATTGAAGTCCAAGGGGTCTTCTATCACCATGAAGTCAAATAAGACGGTCTTCCCACCCAAAGTAATAGGTGTTTGAGAAATAATTCCCAAGGCTATACAAGTTCTTCTATCAAGCGCCAGTAACTGACTAGCAGTCAACACAAGGTTGGTAGATCCCATGCCTCGCCAAGCACGAGCAGACAAGATACTAACTAAGGCTCCTTCATCAACAATACAATGAGCAATCGTGTATGGTTCAACTTTTACCTTTATCTAGAATGGTGCATCAGAAGGAAGGCGCGACTCAGCTACACTATCCCAATCAAAGGAAGCAATCCGAGAGCTTGGTGAGGGTTGATCCAAAATGAGTTTAGTGCCCCCTTGTTCAGTAAGTTATGAACTGGAAATGAAGAAAATGTGACTAGCAAACACTTCACTCTCCAAAGGAAGAGTGGGATTGATCAACAATGGAATCAATTGAACCGCTTCGTGAAAGTCACTCTCCGAAGGGAGAGTGGGATTGACCAAATATGGCATTGGTTCAATCATATCAGGATCACTCTTCGAAAGAAGAGTGGGATCAACCAAAGAAGAGATTGGTTCGACCACTTGATCAACCAAAGGTTGAGTAGGTTGTTGAGAAACTATAGGTTGTTTAGGAGAAGGAAATACTTGAGTCTTGGACCACACTATTCACACCTCTACAATAGCATGGCACTGGTGAGTAAGATGATCTCCCTCACATAGCTTACAAGGGAACTTAACGTTGCACTTAGAACGACCAGTTTTCTCAATAGTGTCAACATGACTACAATGGCTAATTGTTTTTTCTTAGCATGACCTACAGAGGCTGAGATTTTTCCCTCAGCATGACCACCAGAGGCTGGGTGACTGGGTCCAACCTAACTAAGAGAGGCTGGTTGTTGAAAAACTTCAGAATGTTAAAAAATGGGATGACCATGAAACAAAACTCTTCGCACCTCCATGATAGAAGGGCATTGATAAGTAAGGTGGTCTCCCTCACAAAGCTTACAAGGAAAATTGGGATTGTGTTTTGAACAAGTAGTCTTTTCAGCAGTGTCAACATGACTCGTAGTGGTTGACGGATTGTCTTCAGCATGAACTACAGAGGCTGAGAGACTACCCCTAGCATGACCTACAGAGGCTGAGAGACTGGGTCCAACATGACCTACAGAGGTTGGATGGGCACCACCAACATGAACAACAGAGGCTGAATGGTTAGGATCAACATGCTTTGCAGCAGTTGAGTGTGTGCCCCGGACATGAACTTTAGAGGCTGGGTGGATGGATCCAACATGACTTGCAGAGGTTGGATGGGGAGGTTCAACTTGAACATCGGAGGTTGAACGGGTGCCCTCAACATGAACTACAGAGGCAGAGTGACTGGATCCAACATGACCTGGAAAGTTTGGAAGGATCCCACCAACATGATCAACAGAGGCTGGATGGTGAATATCAACTTGACTCGCATTGGTTGAGTGCTTAGATCCAATATGACTTGCAGAGGTTGGATAGGTTCCCCGAGCATGAACTACAAAGGTTGGGTGGTGAGGTTAAACTTGACTTGTGGAGGTTGAACAGGTTCCCTCTTTCTTATGTGCCTTCTTCCTATTCCTCCTTTTTTTACTCCTTTTAGACTATCGATTACTAGTATCAGTACTTTCACCGCATGAGGTATAAGGAGGAGGAGAATCAACTACAGGTGAAGGGGAATCATTTTTTTGATGCCCACGATACAAGGAGCTTACTTGCGAAGCATTAGGGGCATTTAGGACAGTTGGAGTGGAAAACAACCACACCAGTAGCCCTAGGGTGAATCCAAGCAGATTCAAGGTGGCCATCAAGGGAACACCAACATTCCCTGTGAGAGGAATAGTACAAGGAGTTCCCAGCATGGGGATCTCTTGGTTGGTGTTCAAAGGGGTGTTAGCCATAGTTTCAAACAAGGAGACAAAGTTTGAGGTCAACAAAAAACCAAAAGTACAAAGCATACACCTGAAGGAAAGCTAAGTACAGACAAACCACAGAGCACTCACTAAAATTCCTAAATCCAAACAGACAAACAGGTATAAGATATGTTTCCCAAAATAAAGTTGATAGATAGTTACTTGGGATCCCTATAGATGTTCTTAGGCAAAAGCGAAGGAATCACCCACCGCCCTCCCACACCTTCTACCGGGTTACCTTCCAAGCCCATCTAAGGTCAACCAGAAATAGCCTTCGAGTGTACCTGTGTATGAACCCTAGATGTCAAAGAGACTAAAGGCTACCTTAACTATGTTGACAGTTTGGGTGGGACAGTTGCAAGCCTGGTTCCTATGCATGGGTAGGGTAGCAAAGCCCGAAACCATGTCTAAGACAGAATCCCCAGATGTGCAAAAACCTTGGTCTACACCTTGACAAGGAATCAGAGGGTTATATCCTATGTCAAAGCCTCCACGTAGCCTTGTGCTTAACTCTCGTTTGAGAGGAGCTTCCCAGATACAACCAATGTAGAAAGGGGTTTACCTAGTGATTGTCAAACTACGTCTAAAATTTTAACACTTGTGGAGAGTTGAAACTCCCTAATCCACAAGTCTAGCCTAAGTTGGTTGGTGTATGACCCTAAAAATTAAAACTTACTAAATTTTTTTAAATTATATCATTTATTTTAAGGGTTGTTTTTAGTAGGGTAAATGGCATGAAACTTACGTGGTATTTTGACTCAAAGTTGAAACAAAATGACTAAACAAAGAGAAATGAAATGCAAAAAGAAAAAACTATTCTCTTTTTATTTTTCAAATAGAAACTTGAAAGCCACAAAAGAACAAATTCTTTTTATTTTTTTCAAAAATAATGATATGCAGTGTATTAAAGACAAAACCCTAATCGACATGCATATTAAAACACTATATGTTCTTTTTATTTTTCTTTTATAAATGCAAAAGAAAAACTACCTACAAACAAAGTATGTAGATAACATGAACAAAGCAAAAGGAACTCTGCTATACAACCACCAAACAGTCTCTAGAATGCCCTAAAGTCAGTATAAACCCTACTTGGAAGGAAGGCTTGCATAAAAGACAAGTCAACTATTTTGGCATGGTGAATTTAACCAACAAAAGAAGAAGGAAAAAAACAATAACAAGCTTCTGAACTCAGACAAAGATCACTAACAGACACTGACGAGAAACATAAGCCAAAAATCATGCCAAGAAAAGGGGGTGGGGGGAAAGAGCAAAGAGCAAACGCTAATGCTATAAAAAGGCTTACGACATAGATAAAGAACAACCAAAAGGGATGACACTAAATCCCTGGAGTCATGCACCTACAGAGGACACCAAAAGACCTACCAAACAGCCCACAACAGCAGAAAAAACCACAAAAATGAAGAAAAAACATTGTTTTAGGGGTACACGCGGGTTGTACTTCTAATAGGTCGCGTGTCATACATGGGTTGACAGTACATCAAGTCGTGTGTACAAGCACACGCAATTTGTACCACTGACAAGTCGCATATCATACGCAGGTTGACAGTATAGAAAGTCGCGTGTACCAAACCAGACATGCAACTGTTTAGTCTGCAACTCGCGTATGGGTGGAAAAAATCCCAAAAAAGGTCAAAATTGCCTTAGGAAAGCAGGGGAAGTATACTATCAGACTTATAAAGTGTTCCTAAGTGGCAAGAAGGACCTGAAACAATCAAAAAGACTGAAAAAAAGACTGAGAAACCCCAAATAGACAAGGTTGTCCCCAGCAGAGTCGCCAGTTCTGTTGTAAAGGAAAGTTTCCTATGGCTAGGGTTTAGGAGGCCATCAACGTACTGGGGTTGAAAGGTGGATGCAAATGGTTCTACAAGTAAATACAAACAAGATTCAGAGATTAGAATATTTCATACCTTAGCCAAATGAAGTTTGATCCAAGCTGCCCTTCAATCCTCTTGTTGCTACTCTTGCTACTCTTTCTCCAAGAGACCTGCAAAACAATTTATACCTTCCTCAAGCCAAATAGACTATATGAAAAGACATTATATTCAATGAAACATAAAAAAATAATCTAATATATAACATCATATAATCACAATAAGAGATTCAATATACAAGACACATTGATTTGGGAAGAAGAAGGACATCACATCTTTATTAATCTTGAAAACAAGTACAAGTATACCTTATCTTCAAGTTTGGCACCTCACGAAACCTTGATCTGGTTCTGTTGCTTCTCTTCTCCAAGGAACTTAGCCTCCAAGCTCTGCAACACAAGGAGAATGCTTCTAGGGAAAAGTTTCCTATGGCTAGGGTTTAAGAGGCCTTCAACGTACTGGGGTTGAAAGGTGGATGCAAATGGTTCTGCAATTAAATACAAACAAGATTCAGAGATTAGAATGGTTCATGCCTTAGCCAAACAAAGGTTGATCCAAGTTTCCCTTCAATCCTCTTCTTGCTCCTCTCACTCCTCTTTCTCCAAGAGACTTGCAAAACAAGTTATACCTTCCTCAAACCAAATAGACTATATGAAAAGAGATTATATTCAATGAAACATAAAAAAAAAAATCTAATATATAACATCATATAATCACAATCAGAGATTCAATATACAAGACACATTGATTTGGGAAGAAGAAGGACATCACATCTTTATTAATCTTGAAAACAAGTACAAGTATACATTCTCTTCAAGTTCGACACCTCACGAAACCTTGATCTGGTTCTACTGCTTCTCTTCTCCAAGGAACTCAGCCTCCAAGCTCTGTAACACAAGGAGAATGCTTCTAGGGCAAAGGTGTGGGCAAAGAGAGCTCTAATTCCTCCAGCATAATGTTGAAAAGATTCAAGTCCCCCCTCATGGACCTCCATACCTCTATTTATATGCTTTATGAAGAGTTAGGGTTGAAGACAAAGTAGTTACAACTGAAGGAGTCAGTTGCATAACTACCCAAACTACCCGAATTTCAAAATACGTATTTTTTTGACATTTTCAGGAGGCATACGTGGGTTGCAAAGACAACAGTCGCATACACAAGGAGGTATACATGGGTTGCAATGCATAAAGTCATGTATTTAAGGCGTACACGAGTATTATATAGAGCAAGTTGTGTACGTACGTGGCTTTCCTTAAGGAAACTCGCGTACACATCAAAAAACTCATTTTTAGGGTATTTTTGGGCATTTTTAGACTTTGGGTCTTCTGGAAAATTTTAGCTAACTAAAATATCTTTCCAACGGTGTATAGATGAGGTCAAACGGAGTTACAAAACTCAAGATATGGGTCCTCCAAGTTAGGTTTTTTTTCAATGACTTTTAGTGACTTTCATGAAGTGTCGTCATGGAAGTGTCGACATGCAGAGATGTGTCATTTTGAGCTATAACAGATGCTCCCTAATGTATGAGGTTAGAGGGGAATACAATAGCCGAAATACATTATAAAGGAAAAAGCTGAGTATGGAGAGAGCAGAGAATCCCAGATCAAAAGGCTCGAACAAAGGTACCTGAAAGAGAGATAAATGTCAAATAAAAACTGATCTCTAAGACATACAAATCCCTATACAAATCATCGCCATAAAAATACAGGCGGATCCAACATATGTATAACTGATGAAATTATCATGGTCTCTCAATATGCAAAAAGGAACCATATCGAATGTAAAGGAGTCATGGCCACAAATGAACAAGGTGGATACATGCTCAATAATCGACCATAGCCACATAACTACAAGGTGGATCTATGTCTCAACAAAATGTCATATAAAGTGTAACAAGGTCTTGCGCAACTTGGGCAATATAAAAAAATAATGATGCTACTATCAGCCCAAGGTCTTCAATCCAAACCGCCCAAAAGATACGAATCCTAACCATGTGAATAAAGAAGTTGAAGTCGAACATGGAGGAAACCGTTTGATTACCAATCAATAATGAGAATCGTTAACAAACACGAGGGAAACCACCATTAATGAAAATGGTTGCCAAGGTACCTAGTACATTCTAACAAGTGTGAATACAAGGACTTGAAGTCCAACACTCGAAGAATCTATCAAGTAGGAAACATTAAGGTATTCCCACTACCCAATAGCGAGGGAAATTGCCACTGTTGACTACAATTCCCAAAGTACTGCCATAGAAATCTAAATCTCATCCCTAGAGCAAGATGTGTTGCAGTTAATAGGAAGAGATCCGTTGGAAGAAAGGCATTAAGGTATCCTTCATCATCCAACACAAGGTAAGTCAAAGACTAATTGGATATGGAATTGATACCGAATTTCACGACAAGGACCGCCAAAGACATGATGTAATGAACTGATACCAAGGAATGGCCGACACAACAGTTCAGGGCAACTGCAGAATGGTCGACAAAGGTTTAATCCTTGAACAGTGAACATGACACAAAAGTGACTTAGGCAACTTTTGACACAAAAGGACCAACGAAACAAATCTGCAATATAGGAGACATTGACAGATTCCCCATATAATTGGAAAAGAGACCATCTGGAGGAGTAAGAAACTCTGAATTAGGATAAGGTCAAAATACTAGGACCCAACTGTTGATAGACTCAAAACTGGTGCTTTGTTCAAGGAAACAAGACTTGCTGCCATGATATAAAAAACATGTGAATGAACTTCCCTTCCCCTCTTTCTTGTAAAGGTTTAACAAATCCAAGAAAGAAAACTTGTGACCATCTTCATTTTTGGCAAGCTCGAAGAAAAGACAAAAGAATGCTTGATAAATCACTTATTTGTGGATTTTACGAGCCTGAACTAGTACATGCTCGACGGTGTTTTCATAGTTTAGAGAGTCTGAAAACTCCAAAGAAGACTCTAGGGGGTTTCTTTTTCATACAATTTAGTCTCCTGAGGCCGAAAAAGTATAAAACATACCAAAGAAGAACTCTCTTAACCTCCAAAGAAGAAAATGTGCACCTTTTTCATACTTAGTCAAGGAGGTTCGAAAAAGGTTAAATTACCACCTACCCAACTCTCCTACAAAAGCAACATATAGCCTGAGTTTTATGATTGTGAAGGAAGGTAATATCACTCAGAAATATCCATTTGATTACGAGAAATGGGGCTTACAACAATAAACTCGATGCTTTGTTCTTTAGGGTTTAACGAGCATGACAAAAGACATAAAGTACACTCGGAATATTTTTCATGTTTTGGTACAGAGCATGAAAAAGAGAAAACTAAGCTCATACCGGGGGTTCCTTTTCCGTAAGTTTAGTCCCTCAGGTCCGGAAAAGCGATAAACCTATGCCTAAGAATACTCTTCTCGTTTCCGAAGAAAAGAGAGTGTTAATTTCTCGTATTATTCCACATGGTCCGAGAAAGTGATAACCTACCACCAATGTGGATGCCCATTCACATATTCTTAACAATCCTGAACGGACAAGTTTACTTGGCAGTCAAGTCTATTTTGAGGAGTCAGACCTGGGCCTAAAGAAACTCAATATCTTTCCTGTGAAGTTTTAAGGAGTCCAGAAAAGTCAACTCGTAGCCTCCTTACTGTTTTTAATGAGCTCGAAGGAGAGCAGAAAAAATGCTCTAAATGCGAGGAGTCGAGTGTCATAGGCAAGTGAAACTATTTCCAAGTGTGAGGAACAAACCTATGCATAATGAAAGGAACATGAACAAGATAAAGACACTTGAGGAAATTCTCCTCAAGGTAAAGGGTGTCAAGCTGCAAAGGCAAAATGATACAAGGGTTAGCAACGATGAGAACAAAGATGAGGGATTATACAACGAGCTAAAAGCGTCGAAGCCGGCAGCAGGCTCAGAAGCACGAGCAGGGCACATGCAAATGCAATTACAACTTGAACAACAAGACTAGGCCAGTAAATAGTTGTGAATCCAACTAAGAATCCTATCTCCAAGAAACAATAACATCAAGATCATATTCAAAAGAAAAGTTCTAATGCAGGTTGCTTTGGCAGAAACACATGCAACTTTGCTATCTTCTACAAAAGGTAAAGTCAAGGAAGAATCAATCGAAGAAGATTCCATATCACCAAGGCTCGAGGGTTTATGATCAATAAGATCAACCTCAGAAGGAGAGCAAAAACCAACAAGGGATATAGAGTCTGCAGGAACAAACTCAGTATCACAAGAGTTGAAAAATTCATAAGAAAAATCAAACTCGTCAGGATCACTAACTTGCTATTCAAAGGGAGACTCCAAAAACTCAAAAATTCCAACATAAGAAGACCGATCCATGGAAAGATCAGGCTTACTAATCAAATCAGGGTTAGACTTAGTCACAACTGAACCAACATCCAATAGAAGGTCAGACTATATCAAAGACTCTAGGAAGAATTCATCCGAAGGAAGGAGATCCTCCAAGATAGGACACATGTATAAACTTTCAAATGGATCGACAAAGTGGAGAGTGGGCTCCACAGTCTGTATAGGATGAATCACCTGGTCAACTGCTAGGACCAAGTCCCGGGAAGCTAAGCATGAAAATAGAGGCTGCTTCTTAGTAGCAATTGAACGCAAAGGACATGAGGCCACATAGCTCACCCGTGGCGGGGTAGTGTCTACAGAAACATTGGGAATCAATAAAGGAAAAACCTGGTCTCTAGTTGGGTCAGGAGATGGATCAAGAAAATCCAACTAATCAATGGTGACAATTTCTTCGCCATGATTAAAGTACATCACACGAAAAAATGTTGACACCACAGCTTGCATGGCATAGACATAATCACATCCAAGGAGCATATTGAAGTCCAAGGGGTCTTCTAGCGCCATGAAGTCAACTAAGACGGTCTTCCCACCCAAAGTAATAGGTGTTTGAGAAAGAATTCCCAAGGCTATACAAGTTCTTCTATCAAACACCAGTAACTGACTAGCAGTCAACACAAGGCTAGGAGATCCCATGCCTCGCCAAGCACGAGTAGACAAGATACTAACTGAGGCTCCTTCATCAACAATACAATGAGCAATCGTGTATGGTTCAAATCTGACCTTTATCTAGAAAGGTGCATTATAAGGAAGGCATGGCTCAACTATTCTATCCCAATCAAAGGAAGCAATCCGAGAGCTTGGTGGGGGTTGATCCGAAATGAGTTTAGTGCCCCCTTGTTCAGTAAGTTCTGAACTGGCAATGAAGAAAATGTGACTAACAGACACTTCACTCTCAAAAGGAAGAGTGGGATTGATCGACAATGGAATCGATTCAACCGCTTTGTGAAAGTCACTCTCTGATGGGAGAGTGGGATTGACCAAATATGACATCGGTTCAATCATATCAGGATCACTCTCCGAAAGAAGAGTGGGATCAACCAAAGCTGAGATTGGTTCGACCACTTGATTAACCAAAGGTTGAGTAGGTTGTTGAGAAACTATAGGTTGTTCAGGAGAAGGAAATTCTTGAGTCTTGGACCACACTATTCGCACCTCTACAATAGCAAGGCACACTGAGTAAGATGATCTCCCTCACATAGCTTACAAGGGAACTTAAGTTTGCACTTCGAATGACCAGTTTTCTCAACAGTGTCAACATGACTAGCAGTGGCTGAATGTTTTCTCTTAGCATGACCTACAGAGGCTGAGATTTTTCCCTCAGCATGACCACCAGAGGCTGGGTGACTGGGTCCAACCTGACTAAGAGAGTCTGGTTGTTGAAAAACTTCAGAATGTTAAAAAACGGGATGCCCATGAAACCAAACTCTTCTCACCTCCACGATAGAAGGGAATTTATAAGTAAGGTGGTCTCCCTCACAAAGCGTACAAGGAAACTTGGGCTTATGTTTTGAACGTGTAGTCTTTTCAACAGTGTCAACATGACTCGTAGTGGTTGACGGATTGTCTTCAGCATGAACTACAGAGGATGAGAGACTGCCCCTAGCATGACCTACAGAGGCTGAGAGACTGGGTCCAACATGACCTACAGAGGTTGGATGGGCACCACCAACATGAACAATAGAGGTTGAATGGTTAGGATCAACATGCTTTGCAGCAGTTGAGTGTGTGCCCCCAACATGAAATTTAGAGGCTGGGTGGATGGATCTAACATGACTTGCAGACGTTGGATGGAGAGGTTCAACTTGAACATCAGAGGTTGAACGGGTGCCCTCAGCATGAACTACAGAGGCTGAGTGACTGGATCCGACATGACCTGGAAAGTTTGGAACGATCCCACCAGCATGATCAACAGAGGCTGGATGGTGAATATGAACTTAACTCGCATTGGTTGAGTACTTAGATCCAATATGACATGCAAAGGTTGGATAGGTTCCCCCAGTATGAACTACAGAGGTTGGGTGGTGAGGTTCAACTTGACTTGTGGAGGTTGAACAGGTTCCCTCTTTCTTATGTGCCTTCTTCCTATTGCTCCTTCTTTTACTCCTTTTAGACTATCGATTACTAGTATCAGTACTTTCACCGCATGAGGTATAAGGAGGAGGAGAATCAACTATAGGTGAAGGGGAAGCATTTTTTTGATTCCCATGATATAAGGAGCTTACTTGCGAAGCATTGGGGTCATTTAGGACAGTTGGAGTGGAAAACAACCACACCGGTAGCCCTAGGGTGAATCCAGGGAGATTCAAGGTGGCCATCAAGGGAACACCAACATTCCCTATGAGAGGAATAGTATAAGGAGTTCCCAGCATGGGGATCTCTTGGTTGGTGTTCAAAGGGGTGTTAGCCATAGTTTCAAACAAGGAGACAAAGTTTGAGGTCGACAAAAAACCAAAAGTGCCAAGCATACACCTGAAGGAAAGCTAAATACAGACAAACCACAGAGCACTCACTAAAATTCCTAAATCCAAACAGACAAACAGGTATAAGATATGCTTCCCAGAATAAAGTTGATAGACAGTTACTTGGGGTCCCTATAGATGTTCTTAGGCACAACCGGAGGAATCACCCATCGCCCTCCCACACCTTCTATCGGGTTACCTTCCAAGCCCGTCCAAGGTCAACCAGAAATAGCCTTCTGGTGTACCTGTGTATGAACCCTAGATGTCAAAGAGACTAAAGGCTACCTTAACTATATTGACAGTCTGGGGGGGATAGTTGCAAGCCTTGTTCGTACGCATGGGCAGGGTAGCAAAGCCCAAAACCATGTCTAAGACAGAATCCCCAGATGCGCAAAAACATTGGTCTACACTTTGACAAGGAATCAGAGGGTTATATCCTATGTCCAAGCCTCCACACAGCCTTGTGCTTAACTCTCGCTTGAGAGGAGCTTCCCAAATACAATCAATGTAGAAAAGAGTTTACCTAGTGATTGTCGAACTACGTCTGAAATTTTAACACTTGTGGCGAGTTGAAACTCCCTAATCCACAAGTCTAGCATAAGCTAGTTGGTGTATGACCCTCAAAATTAAAACTTACTAATAATTTTTAAATTATATTGTTTATTTTAATGGTTGTTTTTAGTCAGAGGGTAAATGGCATGAAACTTATGTGGTATTTTGACTCAAAGTTGAAACAAAATGACTAAGCAAAGAGAAATGAAATGCAAAAAGCAAAAACTATTCTTTTTTTCTTTTTCAAATAGAAACTTGAAAGCCACAAAAGAACAAAATCTTTTTTATTTTTTTCAAAAATAATGATATGCAGTGTACTAAAGAAAAAACCCTAATCTACATGCATATTAAAACGCTATATGTTCTTTTTATTTTTCTTTTATAAATGCAAAAGAAAAACTACCTACAAACAAAGTATGCAGATAACATGAACAACACAAAAGGAACTCTGCTATACAACCACCAAACAGACTCTAGAATGCCCTAAAGTCAGTATAAACCCTACTTGGAAGGAAGGCTTGCATAAAAGACAAGTCAACTATTTTGGCATGGTGAAGTTAACCAACAAAAGAAGAAGTAAACAAACACCAACAAGCTTCTAAACTTAGACAAAGATTACTAACAGACGTTGACGAGAAACATAAGCCAAAAATCATGCCAAGCAAAGGGGGTGGGGGGAAAGAGCAAAGAGCAAACCCTAATGCTATAAAAAGGCTTACCACATAGATAAAGAACAACCAAAAGGGATGACACTAACTCCCTGGAGTCATGCACCTGCAGAGGACACCAAAAGAACTACCAAACAACCCACAATAGCAGAAAAAACCACAAAAATGAAGAAAAAACACTGTTTTGGGGGCACACGTGGGTTGTACTACTGACAGGTCGCGTGTCATACGTAGGTTGATAGTACATCAAGTTGCGCGTACAAAAACACGCAATTTGTACCACTGACAAGTCGCGTATCATACGTAGGTTGATAGTATAGAAATTCACGTGTACCAAACCAAAAACGTGACTGTTCAGTATGCAACTCGCGTATGGGTGGAAAAATCCCAGAAAAGGTCAAAAACTGCCTTAGGAAAGCAGGGGAAGTGTACTATCAGACTTATAAAGTGTTCCTAAGTGGAAAGAAGGATCTGAAACAATGAAAAAGACTGAAAGAAAGACAAAGAAACCCCAAATAGACAAGGTTGTCCCTAGCAAAGTCGCTAGTTCTGTTGTAAAGGAAAGTTTCCTATGGCTAGGGTTTAAGAGGCCATCAACATACTGGGGTTGAAAGGTGGATGCAAATGGTTCTACAAGTAAATACAAACAAGATTAAGAGATTAGAATGGTTCATACCTTAGCCAAACGAAGGCTGATCCAAGCTGCCCTTCAATCCTCTTGTTGCTCCTCTCGCTCCTCTTTCCCCAAGAGACCTACAAAACAAGTTATACCTTCCTCAAGCCAAATAGACTATATGAAAAGAGATTATATTCAATGAAACATAAAAAAAAATCTAATATATAACATCATGTAATCATAATAAGAGATTCAATATACAAGACACATTGATTTGGGAAGAAGAAGGACATCACATCTTTATTAATCTTGAAAACAATTACAAGTATACCTTCTCTTCAAGTTTGGCACCTCACGAAACCTTGATCTGGTTCTGCTGCTTCTCTTCTCCAAGGAACTCAGCCTCCAAGCTCTGCAACACAAGGAGAATGCTTCTAGGGCAAAGGTGTGGGCAAAGAGAGCTCCAATTCCTCCAGCATAATGATGCAAAGATTCAAGTCCCCCCTCATGGACCTCCCTAACTCTATTTATATGCTTTATGAAGAGTTAGGGTTGAAGACAAAGTAGTTACAACTGAAGGAGTAAGTTGCATAACTACCCAAACTACCCGAATTTCAAAATACGTATTTTTTTGACATTTTCAGGAGGCGTACGCGGGTTGCAGAGGAAACAGTCGCGTACATGAGGAGGTATACATGGGTTGCAATGTAGGAAGTCGTGTATTTAAGGCATACTGGAGTATTATATAGAGCAAGTCGCGTACGTACGCGGGTTTCCTTAAGGAAACTCACATACACATCATAAAACTCATTTTAGGGTATTTCTAGGCATTTTCAGACTTTGGTGTCTTCTAGAAAGTTTTAGCTAACTAAAATACCTTTCGAACGGTGCAAAGATCATGGTCAAATGGAGTTACAAAACTCAAGATATGGGTCCTCCAAGTTAGGTGTTTTTTCAGTGACTTTTAATGACTTTCATGAAGTGTTGACATGCGACGACATCATGGGAAAGTGGTCATAGGAAGAGATGTGCATTTTGAGCTATAAGACTTTCTCCATGGGAAGTTGGAGGTAGAGATTTATATGCAGGAGCCACAGGGGTATGAGATCAGGGAAGAATAATTTGGTTTGCAGGTTGAAGAAGAGCTTGTATGGCCTGAAGTAAGCTCCAAGGAAGTGGTATTTAAAATTTGATAAGTTTATGACAGAACAAGGTTATGATATATGTCATTATGACCACTGTGTTTATTTCAAGAGGCTAGATAACGGAAGATATATTATCTTATTATTGTATTTCGATGGCATGCTTGTTGCAGGGTCTAACATGCAGGATATAAATGTGCTCAAATGAAAACTAGCTAAATCATTTGTGATGAAGGATTTCGGTGCTGCAAAGCAAATCCTTGGTATCAAAATAACAAGAGATAAGAAAAATCGCAAATTGATGTTGTCTCAAGGTGACTACATAGAAAAGGTGTTGCATAGGTTTAGAATGCAAAATGCAAAACCAGTTAGTACAAACTTTACTGCCTTTACTAAAAAAGAATGTTTTAATATAAACTTGGAATATCAAACTATATATACGCATTAATTAATAACATGTAATGTTTTCTATAAAGTATATATAAGGTTTGGAATCTAGTTTACTTGTCAATGAGTGGGTTCCACCATAACTATAACTATAATTTCCATTGCAGGCATAGACCAACATCACATGGCTATGTACTAGTGGTGTAATATATCAATAAAGGTTAGTGATGCAATATCTTCGTGAGCGTTGATTCATCACTTCTGGTGAAGGAAAGTATGTCATCTTTTGACTACTAGTTAATGATTAGTAAAATATCGATTTTCAATTGTTGGGTTGTTAATTTATTTTTTAATTTAAAATAACAAGAACTTTTTATTAGTTATAAACAATTTTAAATATTAATTTAAAATTATGAAAAATTATAATAAATTATAAATAATTTGAAATGTTGACTAATTTAAAATAAATCATAAATTATTTAAAATAACCAACTTTTATGTGTGAGATTTGAATCAATATCTATCTCTTTCAGCTTAAAAGACATCTTAGCCATACCCTATCACCAATTGTTCTACATTTCATGGATTTAAACTTCTTTATAAATTAATGTTAATAAATATTAATCATCATCATTAAAACAAAATTATAAAATTTTCCAATTACATAAAACTTTTTGTCTTACTTCACTTACTTAAAATACTCTTCATCAATTCTAAACAATTTTAAATACTAACCCAACACAGACGAGTAAATTTTGTCCTCAAGTTGCATATAATGTTTTCGCTTCTTCAGTTTGAAGATCCAATATGGGCTACTGGTTTGGCAGGATGCAGTCATGCATGGCCTTGAATACAACCGAGGAAAAATATGTTGCCACTTGCTCGACTATTTGTGAGGTAGTAAGTTTCTTTTGAAAGCTACTATTTGCTTTGATTGATTTGACTTGCATTTTTGATATGATGCAGAGAGGAGCAGTGAAGCTCTAGTGTGTACTTCAGATCAAGGTTCCTTCCAAGGGGAATTGATGAGTCTGATATCCTTTCTGACATGGTGGCAGGCTGGGCCTCCCATGGTCGGATGTAAGTGCAGAGCCTTTCCGACATGGTGTTAGGCTAGGCCTCCCATGGTCGGATGTAAGTGCAGATCCTTTCCAACATGGCGGTAGGCTGGGCCTTCCATGGTTGGATGTAAGTGCAGAGCCTTTCCGACATGGTTGCAGGCTGGGCCTCCCATGGTCGGATGTAAGTGCAGAGCCTTTCCGACATGGTGGCACGTTGGGCCTCCCATGGTTGGATGTAAGTGCAGAGCCTTTTCGGCATGGTGGCAGGCCGGGCTTCCCATGGTCGGATGTAAGTGCAGAGACTTTTCGACATGGTGGTAGGTTGGGCCTCCCATGGTCGTGATGTAAGTCCTGAGAGCCTTTTCGACATGGTGGAAGGTTGGGCCTCCCATGGTCGTGATGTAAGTGTTGGAGCCTTTCCCAGATGGTAGTAGGTGTGTCCTACCATGTGATGGATATAAGTGTTGAAGCCTTTTTTCGGATGGTAGTAGGTGTGTCCTACCATGCCGACGAATGTAAGTGTTGTGTTATGTGTATCTGGGTTGTGCTCTTGGTGACGATGAGATGATCTGAATATGATGAGATACTAGTTGGGTACACAAGTGTTGCAAGGCATGTAATCAGTCCTAGGATGCTCCTTCAGGTTTTGCAGTGGCATATAATTAGTCCCGGGAGATCCTGTAGGTTTTGCAAGAGGCATATAATAAGTCCTGAGATATACCTACTTGGTGGCTTGCTTGTAAAGATGATGAAGACCTGGCAGAGGGCTAGGCCTACATCCAACATATAAAATTATGATAACAGATAGTATGGGACGATGATCAAATTACAAGAAGATGATGGAAGTAGCTATGATGAAGACTCTATGACTCCGTGATGATGATGATACGGTGAAGACCTAACTAAATGTGTTGATGACCGTGTAGAGAGATAATACCTTCCTATTTAAGAGGGAGTGTTAATGTATTTGTAACTTCGGAAGATAGTCTGATGTATATTATCATTGTATGTTGTTGTACCCCCATTGGGGATGTGTGTTACCCCTTTACGGGATGTCTAAATTCTGTCCATATCTTGAGGTATAACCTCAGGTGTAAGTCGAGGCAATAGTCCTCGATGTAATATCATGTAATATGTAATTGTGGTCTCTCTAGGAGAAGTGGGCCCCATGTGAGATGACATGTAGCCTCGAGTCTTATATTTGGTCAGTGACTTAAAAGGGTATAAATAGGGAGGCTCTCTCCCTCATTTATATACACCTCACACACTCTCTACGGCGTTTTGAGAGAGAGAGACAGTCAAAGGAGGAGAGAAAGATAGCTGTTGAACATTTCTTACTAGTGCTTTTGATCATCTTACTATTCTAAAGAAGTTTGTAGGGTTTTCTCCTTTATGGTTTCCTCGATGAAAATATTTGTGTCTTGTGAATCTTTTACATTTTATGCATTTTGTTGTACTTGTTATTCTTTCAAATAAAGATCCTAGATAATCTAATCAGATCTTAAGAAAATATAGCACATAATATATTAATTGGATAGAAAACCCTCAAAACAAGGGGCAAATCCACAACGGGGAAGCCAATAGAACTCTTTACCAGTCAGAGCATAGCACTGAACACAAAATTTGATAAACATTGTTCAAAAAAGGAAAGAGTCCGACCAAGGAGGCTTACCAAAACAGAAATCAATCTCCGAATTAGTTATATGCAACAGGGGCAGTTGGAGACTGGTACAGAGCAAATTTGTTCCTAAAAACCAACCCTTGCAATGTCAAGGAAATGCATTAGAGAATAATACAGTGATGAAATGAAAAAAAATGAAAAAGACTCAACGTGTAGTGAAACAAGGTTAACATTACCAAGAAAAGAGTAATTCACTCATCATCAACATTCCCAGGAGTGGAAACCAACCACGATTAATCCTTGCACAGGTAGGAGCAAAGAATAGGTCTGGTAATGAAAAAATTCGTACAACGCAAATGACCACACAAAGAAAGTTGCACAACCAATATTAGTTAGGATGAGCAACCAAGCCGCACCAGAACAAGAGTAATCCGTCATAGAATAGGGGAACAATTGAAAAACACATTTTTGAATATTCGAGAAAGAAAGACTCCCAACTAAAAACGACGACCAAAAAATCTAGAGAATGACAAGATTAAATGCAACAAACACCAACAGGTTTCTCAATCAAATCTCACATGGCCAAAGCACCCTTCAGGCATCATCGTCCACAGCACTCTCAGTTAATGCAGAAGCAAATGAAGTAATGAGAATGGTTGCATCGTCCTTCCCTCAGTTAATGCAGAAGTAAATGAAGCAATTAGGATGGTTGTAAAGAGCATTAAACAATATTTATCATCCTTTAACGTCATCTATACATCAACACTGGAGGAGCAAAATTCTAAATAAACGTAAGCAACCCGGAGCCAATAAACATTTAAATAAATATTTTATAAAAAAATACATTTAATATTAAAAAATTCAACATTAAAATAAACTTTATAAAAAATAAAAAATCTTTACCATGTACGGTTGGATTAATACAAACGATCCATCCAAAATGTTTTAATATAAACTTGGAATATCAAACTATATAAATACGCATTAATTAATAACATGTAATATTTTCAATAAAAATAATATATAAGGTTTGGAATATGGTTTACTTGTCAATGAGTGGGTTCCACCATAACTATAACTTAAATTTACATTGCATACATAGAACATAAACCAACATCACATGGCGACAAATACATATCATGCAGTATAGCATTCAATGCGACGGCGGTCGCACTGTCTGCCGTCGGATCTTACTTAAACATAAACCAACATCACATGGTGACAAATACATATCATGTAGTATAGCATTCAATGCGACGGTGGTCGCACTGTCCGCCGTCGGATCTTAGTGCGAACGCCATCGGATCTTACTTAAACATAAACCAACATCACATGGCGACAAATACATATCATGCAGTATAGCATTCAATGCGACGGCGGTCGCACTGTCCACCGTCGCATTGAATGCTATACTGCATGATTAGTAAGATCCAACAACAGACAGTGCGACCGCCGTCGTATTGAATGCTATACTACATGATATGTAAGTAAGATCCGACGGTGGACAGTGCGACCGCCGTCGTATTGAATGCTATACTACATGATATGTAAGTAAGATCCGACGGTGGACAGTGCGACCGCCGTCGCATTGAATGCTATACTGCATGATATGTATTTTTGGCCACATCACATGGCTATGACTATGTACTAGGACTATGTACTAGTGGTGTAATATATCAATAAAGGTTAGTGATGCAATATCTTCGTGACGTTGTTTTCCTTAAGATAATATAATTTAGTAATCAAATTGTATGTATTTGTAAATGAGCGTTGATTCATCACTTTTGGTGAAGGAAAGTATGTCATCTTTTGACTAATGGTTAATGATGAGTACGATATCGATTTTCAATTGTTGGGTTGTTAATTTATTTGAGTACGATATCGATTTTCAATTGTTGGGTTGTTAATTTATTTTTTAAATTTAAAATAACAGAAACTTTTTATTAGTTATAAACAATTGTAAATATTAATTTAAAATTATGAAAAATTATAATAAGTTATAAATAATTTGAAATGTTGACTAATTTAAAATAAATTATAAATTAATTAAAATAACCAACTCTTAATATAATTTGATTTTTTTCGTTCTGTAAGATTTGAATCAATCTTTCTCTTTCAGCCTAAGAAACATCTTAACCATACCCTACCATCAAATATTCTACATTTCATAAATTTAAACTTCTTTATAAATTAATGTTAATAAGTATTAATCATCATCATTAAAACAAAATTATAAAATTTTCCAATTACATAAACTTTTTTTTTGGGGGTCTTACTTCACTTACTTAAAATACTCTTAATCAATCCTAAACAATTTTAAATACTAACCCAACACAGACGAGTAAAGTTCGTAGTCAAGTTACATATATTTTTTTAGCTTTATGAGAGTTCTGCTGTGCAATTATTTAAAGGTTATCGCGTCGAAGATCCAAGGAAGTTAAGATGCCAATTTATGTGACGACACGTTTCGGTTTTGGGATTCACAAAAAATTGTCCGGCGCAGAACTCTTGCCAGCGCAAAGTATTCAATGTACCATGGAGTTGAGTAAGGTATTTATATTAAAAAATTACGTGAATGTAATGAATCCTGTCAGGTCCTTGAGGCGAGATAGAATTCAATACTACAAATCCAGCGGCGTATTTGTCTGAAATTTGCTTAGCACAGTTGCTCTCCAATTATTTAACAGTTTAGATTCTTCACAAATCGAGAATATAGAGTGATGGCATATGCACAGCCGACCTGAGTTGGTGAAGTCGTCGATAAGCTCTTCACGTTTTAGCATATCCGAAGGAACAGAGTGTCAAGGGCGCGTTCCGATTAAAATAAGGCCACCATGAGAATTTCTTACGTATTCTGATAATGTCATCATTATCCACGGTCAAATTCAATAACAGAAAAACTCAGAATATAATGAGAAGCAATCGCTGGATCTCGATACTCGATTACTGTATCAGGAAATTATAGTGATAAATTCTGAAGCTATCGCTGGATCTCAATACACGCAAGACAGCACTGGGAGATATGAGCAGTTTCGTAAGGCTTACGTCAAGCACTCTTTTTAGTCGTGAATTTCATCCAATCCCGATTGTGAACTCCCTATATAGATTTATCGAAGCTTTCATGTGGCAATCAAGGCAGACAGCATGATTGCTTTTTGGAATTACAATTCGACTTGGGTTTGATAATCTGTCAGAGTCACCGCAATGGCTTATAAATTGATGTTGGTGTTTGTTTTGATCTTTGTTATAATTTCACAAATCAAGAGCGACTGGGTACTAAATCCACGTAATTCTCATGGGAGTATCTTGTCAGCGGCTCGGAGATCATTAAAGGCCGATGCGAAAGATGCTGCCACAACTGCCATGGAAGAGAGCTTGAGTGACGACGAAAGATCTTTGGCTTCAATCAAACGTATGGATCGGTCTGGATTCAACGCGATGCAGAGAGGAGCTCTCGATGATTGCGAGGAGTTATTAGATAGAACTTCGGACCTTGTCACAGAATGCGTGTCGAGGATGAAAGGCTACAAGTCAAAGTTTTTGAAACAGAACGAGACAGCCTATATGCAGACTTGGGTTAGTGCAGCCCTCACTAATCAGGATACCTGTCTGGAAAGCCTCAGAGAGGCAAACATAAGCCTCAAGAATTTCCCTAATTTGGCCAGCAGCGTGTCTACTACGTCACGGTCTGTAAGTAAATCATTGGGTTTATTGAAGAAAATTCCTGTGAGCAACGATAATTCTCAAACAACTTCTGTCCACAATCGTCGCCTGTCATCGGAGCTGATGGGAGAGCGCCATGTTCGTTTTGATGATGATTTTCATTCACATTATGGACCGGTGATTGATGGGTTTCCTTCGTGGATCTCAAATGCTAATCGAAGAAGGCTTCTGCAAACCAGCACAGATAATGGTGGCATTTCGGCGGGCGATCTCGTGGTCGTGGCTCAGGATGGCAGCGGTAATTACACGACTATCACTGATGCTATTAATGCTGCTCCGAACAAGAGCGCAGACATATATTTGATTTATGCTACAGCGGGTGTCTACCGGGAAAACGTAGAGGTGCCCAAATCTAAGACGAATATTATGTTGATTGGCGACGGGATAGACGCCACTGTGATTACTGGCAACAGAAGCGTTGTGGATGGATCGACTACGTTCAATTCTGCAACATTCGGTAAGTCGTTACAGTGCCTTTCTTCGATTCACTCTTTCTATTTCGTTTGGCCTCTCGTTGATCATCTCGTTGCTTCTAGGACTTTCATACTTTATTTCATACCCATCCAGATTCAAATCTTCAAAGCTACATGATGTTGATCTATTTCATGGAATGTATGGATGCATGGATAACTCATAGCTGATGAATAAATAACCAATAGTTGATAACACATAACTATAACACATAACTATAAGAATAAAAGATTATATATATAATTTATTGATGTATCGAACTAAAATGGTGATGCACCTAGAATATTTTATTTAATTAATCAATTAATTTATCTTTACTTAAATGTAAACGTTCTTCCTGTTTTTTAATACACCAAATTAAATTTTTGTTACTTAGTTTAGAGAAAGTAAAAGTATGATCGTCAAAATTAATCTTGTGAAAAAAATTATATTTAAACGCCTTTTGCACACACAAATTCTTCCAGAGCCCTTCAATCATGAAATACGTGTTTATCTTGCACCTACATTTATTAGTTGTTGATAGTTAGAACCTAAGGGAATAATGTTTCCAGCGAACTAGTGATTTATTGTTTTCATTGAAATGTAAATGATTGATAATTGCACCTACATTTATTATTTGTTGGTAGTTAGAACTTAAGGGAATAATGTTTCCACTGAACTGGTGGTTTATTGTTTTTAGTAAAACTTAAAAGATTGATAACTGCACCAACATTTATTATTTGTTGATAGTTAGAACTTAAGGGAATAATGTTTCCACTGAACAGGTGATATATTGTTTTTAGTAAAACTTAAGTGATTGATAAAAAGTTGTTTTTAAGTAAGAAAATATCTAAATAGTAATTAATGATGGACTATTCTACCTTTTATAAACCAAAAAAAAAAAAAATTTAATTTATAATAAATTTTACCAATATTGTGATATACACTTATCAAATTATAAAAACCTATCATAAATTTAAATTTGGTATTGTTATTTCAATTGTAATTGATCTCTTAACAATCTAAAACGATTTAGAAGCTGTTGGGTTAAAAGCGAGAGAAAAGTCATACCTTGAAGAAAAATGTAAAGCTATTACAATTTCAGCTTTAGAAAAATGAAATGATCTACTCTGAGGGAGTAATCCACGCCCTAATTAATATTTGCGAAATTTCAGCTATAGTTGCGAAATGTCAGGTATAGTCTCTTACATTGATTGTGACTATCAGTTCATGATTTTGGGAAGAATATATGCCAAAATTTAAGCCCGATTATTGTCCCATGCAATGATTGCCATACTTATAAAATCATGTTGTAATTGCAGCCGTAGTTGGGGGAGGGTTTCTGGCGCGCGACATCACCATTGAGAACACGGCAGGTGCAGTGAAGCATCAGGCCGTTGCTCTACGAGTGGGATCAGATCTATCGGCCTTCTATCGCTGTAGCTTCAAAGGCTACCAAGACACTCTGTACACACACTCCCTCCGCCAATTCTACAGGGATTGTGACATTTATGGCACAGTAGATTTCATCTTCGGCAACGCCGCTGTGGTATTCCAGAACTGCAATCTTCTGGCGAGGATGCCAATGTCCGGCCAGAGTATTGCTTTTACAGCACAAGGTAGAACAGACCCGAATCAGAACACAGGAACCTCTATACATAATTGTACAGTCACTGCTGCGCCTGATCTCGTACCGGTAGAGAGCTCTTTCCCAACATACCTGGGAAGGCCATGGAAAGAATACTCTCGTACAGTTTATATACAGTCTTTCATAGACAACTTGATCGAACCGGCAGGTTGGCTTGAATGGTCGGGAGACTTTGCCTTGAAAACGTTATATTATGGGGAATACATGAACACGGGACCCGGCTCAAATACTTCACAGAGAGTTCAGTGGCCTGGCTATCATGTCATGAGCACTTCTGATGCTCAAAATTTTACAGTGTCCCAATTCATTTCTGGAGACGCGTGGATACCAGCAACATCGGTGCCCTACGATGCTGCCTTGGATTAAGACTACATCTTACCAGCATTAATATTCTTCCAACAGAACATAATATCTCGAAATATTCATTCAAATAAATTGTAATATCTAGAAACATTCAATCAAATAAGTAGCTTAGACTCCTGCAAAACAGTTTTCAGTTAATAGTATCATACAGTCAAATAGGCTGTACACATTTGTTTTTTTGAAACCCTTTACAGTTAATAGTATCATACAGTCAAATAGGCTGTACACATTTGTTTTTTTGAAACCCAACATTTTTATTATTACCATTTGTATCGATTGGACGATTTAGCTCGGATGAGCTTTCACATCACATATTGCTGGTCATCCGATCGGTGCAAATAGTCGATAGAAAGTTTACTCCTTTTTCTTAGACATGTTAACTTTAACAAGTCTTTGTTAAACCTATTGTGAAAATCTTTTACTTGGATAGATACCCTCTTGACTTTTACATTTCTGGGCTTTTACATCAATGGGCTTTAGGGCAACACAAAAACACTTTTCATCACTATGACAAACACCAAAACAAAACTTTTACACAATGAAATATTGGGAATTCTTGATTTTTTTCACACAGTAAATGTTAATATCATTCACATCAGTGATTTTGCAAAACATGTGGATTATGCAATACTCAACATTATTGAGAATAAACACATAAATTTTATAATATATACATTATTGAGAATAAACACATAAAATTTATGATATTTACCTTGACAAACCTAATAACAGAACTTTTACACAAAGAAATATGGAGAATTTTTTATTTTTTTACCCACAGTTAATGTTAATATCAATCACACCAGTAATTTAAAGATGTGAGATTTGCAATATTCAACATTATTGAGAATAAACACATAAACTTTATAATATATATTTATTCTGCCATAAGCATACATAAATTTGAACTTTATTTGGATTTTTCATCTTTGATCAAGCTTGAGCTTTCAATACTTTCCAAAACCACTAGCTTGAGCTCTCCAAGGATTCTCAGAGTTTTTTTCCTTCTCATTTTTCTCTTACTCTGTTCTTTTCTCAAAGATTTTGGGGTGTGTGCAAGAAGTTGAGGGACCTTTTAGATGCAATTCAACTTTTTAGGAACAAGCTTACGTTACATAGAAAAAGAACGCGCTCCTCTTCCATAGCACTTGGAATAGTAAATCCGAGCCTGACATGTCAGCAGACATGTAGGCTAGGTAACCATAACGCGCACGTGGAGCGCGAAGACGACGGCCTGCGGGTGCCATAGGAGCTTGGAAGAGTGCCCATTCCTCGATTTGAAGACAAATCCTCCAGTGAATCATCATATTAACAAGTAATTCATTCATCCATAGCTTTTTTTTTCAATTAGATACTTAAATTACCATTTTTTATTTGTAAATGCAATAAAAACCATAAAAAATAAACAACCATCTCATAGCCAAAACACCAACCAACCAAAGATGATGATATGCCAATGCCTTCCCCAAGACTAAACACATAAATTGATCACATACAATTTGACACAAATGTTTCTAGGCAATGCCATTGGAAAAAACCCTATTGACATGCATTAAGGAGGAAGACTAAACTTTTTATTTTCTTTTTTCCTCATAAAAAACAATTTAGATGCTATTCTATATCTAATCAAATGAAACTCTCTAGTACATTAAAAAAAATAGAATAGTCAATAACCCAAACAATTACA
>LPNX010367395.1:4073-61087 GCA_001517045.1 Pseudotsuga menziesii
AATTTTATTTTATGTAGATGGATTTACCTGTACTGCTTGTAGTGGATTCGATGTCTTGAAATGGAGTCATTGCTTACAATTAACACAGAAAACAACAATATAACAAACATTATCTTGTTGCTTCCAGAAACCTGGATGACTCTGTCATCCATTTTAGAAGGCTTTAGTCACTAGATTGTCCTGTTGCTGGAATAGATATCATTTAAGCTTCTTTGGAGTTTGTGTCACACTGATAGCACATAAAAAATTAATATAAAATTATAAATATAATCTTGTAAATAAACTATGGTGAGCTCAAAATAAATGAAAAAAATACAAAGAATAAATGCAAAATAAGCTACACAACTACTAGTGTGCACTGTATACTGTGTTTCTATTTATTACAATTAATTAATCTCCTGAAACAGAGGGTAACTATATATGCAGAATTTTAGCATTTGTGCCATCATTCAAACCAATGGTTGTGAATCTTGCTCGCATGGTAGTATTAACTTGGATGAGTTACAAAGTTGACAAAACAAAAGGAAACATTAACCACTATAACAATATGCATATTACACAGAAATCAATGAGCTGCCATGGATTAGTATTCCTTGTTAAGATGGGCATTAGAGTCTTACTTGAAAGGCCAAACTGCCAGAGCTCTGCTATTGTACTCAAGAGTTGCTGAACTTGGATATGAGGTTGCACAGAGTAATGCTGCATGGATACTTGACAAGTTTGGGGAATATGATATATGCATAGGAAATTCAGGTTTCTGCAATGATGTTGAATGACATAAACGCGCACACACCCTTTGGAGGCATGCATCAGAGCAGGGTAATGAGCATGCAACACTTTTAATTGGGGATGCCTATTATTATGGCAGGGTGAGTTTCTCTTTTCTCAAGGGACCTCAATATGAATGCCAAAGCAGTTTGTATAGGTCTTGAGAGTTGCTCTTGACATTCTGTTCTTTCCTTGCAGGGCACTAACATAGATTTTGAGCGTGCTGCGGAGGCTTACATGCATGCTCATTCCCAGTCAAATGCTCAGGCTATGTTCAATCTTGGATACATGCATGAACATGGAGAGGGCCTTCCTTTTGATTTGCACTTGGAAAAACGATATTATGATCAAGCTCTAGAGACCGACCGGGCTGCGAAGTTTCCTGTGATGCTTGCACTTCTGAGTATCTGGATTAGAAAGAACTATCGTGGCAGTTGTCTGGTAAGCTTTATTATTGCTTTTTGTTGGTCTACTTCATACTCATCAATTAGCTCACATAAATGTGATGATACATTTGAGTGCTGGATATTGCTCATAGGTTATTTGTTTGGGAAACAATGTTGTCCAGCTAATGATGTGAAACAATTTTTATATGGATGGTATTTTTATGTGAACGTTGAATCTGAATAGGTTGTGTGAACACTACAGGTGACACTAATTGATTCTCTCCCTGACATGCTTCCCAAATTAGGAAAATTGTTAAAGAAGAACCTTATTGATGATGGCAATGTGACTTTAGTTACACTGTTTGCTTGCCTTTTGACAGTCTTGTATCTTCATGATAGACAAAGGCGAATGGTTTCTCAAGTAGTTCATCTGCCTCAAGTATATAATAATTGATAATCATGACTCTCAGGTCAATCTGGTCTAATTCAGTGTTCTGTTATATTTAAACACTTTGCTTTGAATCATTGGTGGGAATATTGTTTTTTCTTGTACATGGGGTGGAATGGCTTTGCTGTAGTTGATGAGGTATATGTTGTAGAGTCATTGGGGTCATATGTCTGTCACATAGTTTGAGATCATATAGGAGGGCCATGTGAAGTAATTGCTAATCGTCATTAAAAGTAGCACATATTACTGTCACACAGTTTGAGATCATATAGGAGGGCCATGTGAAGTAATTGATAATCGTCATTAAAAGTAGCACAACTTGAGTGCAGGGATCTAATGCCTAAAAGAGAGAATGTTTTATCATTGATAGATATGGATAGTACTAGGTACAGCCAAAAGAAGAGTCACAATTAGTGGCAAAATGAAGATGATTGGTAATTTAATAATTAGTGTCATCTCAGCTTTGATAATTCTATGTTGGCTTCACATATATGCTTTCCAGTACACCCATGTGAATCACCAAGAACCTTTGTGTGTGTGGTGATTGCCATAAGGCTAAAGCTTTGGCCATGGTGACCAATCTATTAAGAACTGGAATGTTTTGCTAAAACATGCTGGAATAGTGCCCCTGACAGATTTAGCTTTGCCTTTCAGGTAGTCATTCATTGGCAAGCTGACTTGTTTTGTGATTACAGGGAATAAGTGTTGAGCCATTACTCTGGTTTCTAGCATCGTGTTAGGAATCAACATAGATTCATGGCTTTGTCTCATTGAGGGTGTGGTAGGGTTTTTCTTTTGATGATTTGTCTGCTGAAGTCAGGGCTAAGGTTTATCTGCTAATATATGCTAATGACTTCTTTGACAGGGCACTCAGCCTGACCCCATTGCTGCCTTGGCAGCAGCCAAGTAGACAAGCTCTTTTATGAAATATGTAACTATATTTTTATGCACAATATAAGAATTATTTCTTTTATCAAAAAATAACTTTTTTGTTTTTGTGATAAATGGTTTAATTTTGAATTTTGATGGTGGTCAACATAAATTCTTTAGCGAATGAGTTCAATGAAATGCAGAGGGCTGCTCAAGATTGTGATATTCAGGTTCCTCTCGAGGTAATTAAGTAAGTATCAACTTGAATCTAAATCTCTTCAGTTATATTGTTTTTATTATCTATTTATTTCTCATGTTAATTATTCAATTTTATGATCTTTTTCTCCCTGTACATTTTTGTGACATTTTTTAATGCTTTAAATTCAGTAAGTGTATTGGAAACAATCCTGAAGCGGGTTATATTTTTCTAACAGGCTTATTGATGGCGGAAAAAATATTGATGAGTTCACTAAGGATATTATAAACAATTGCATTCAGAGAAATCAAACAACCAAAAGAAAATTAGAAGCTTTCAAGGTGAGCAAATGTCTCCTTGTCTGCTATTTGCTATGGATGTCAGATCTGCGAAGTTCAAGATTTGGCGGAATTCGGACTTCAAAGATAATTTGTTATTTTGTTTTTAAAAATGACAATTGGTTATGAACAACAACATTATTTGAACTGATGTCTTGGATGTATTCTTTTGTCTTGATTTTCAGAATATGCAAAACAAAAGCTGTCCATTTTAGAACATAGAGAATACCAGAGGCTGAAATTTTGTTGGAAAGTATTAGGGAAATGTTGGAGTTTTTGGAATAAACATATCCTGCAAGCAAAATTAATAATGAAATTTCGAACATGTCTTTAAGAAATGCCCACATTTTCCTACATTGACTCAAATTGTATAAATTGAAACTAACTTTTTGTAATAGAAACAATGAAACACAGTTCTGATAGGAAATTTATTTTTGGTATTTTTAGATATTTCTCAAAATATCTGTGCAATTCCATTTCCCTTGCACAAGTTTCATGTGACTGGTGGAATTCAGCATTAGTATTTTCAGTGGAGATTTCAGAGGGACAATGTGGAAGTGTCAGTTCAGTGAATTGATTATGTTTGCAAGGGTAGGGTTGATGTTGAAATATAGTATCATGAATGTATTAATATTTTATGTTTCCAATTTCACAAGGATAAGGAGATGTTGATAATGTAGGAAGAACAAAGTGCATTTGTATCAGGGTATAAAATGTATGATACTTAATTTTGGCTTCTGTCCCTAGGATACTAAACTTGTTATTGGTGTAATGTCTTCCCAAAACATGTTTCATCTTTGAGCAGAACCTTATTCAAAATGTAACTCTTATTTTTGCCTCCAGCATTGTCAAAGAAGTTGGTATGAAAGTTAGATTTCAACTGTGAAATTTATTGATGGGTGGATAAGATATTGGTACACCTATAAAGGAAGGCCATAGAATACTAGAACTTACAGGCTGGTCCACGGGCTCTCTGAATATCTGATACATGAAGTTACCTATCATGGCCCATATGTACCTTTTTGGAATGAATGTTCTACTTTATACAACAGACTATTTTCACTGAGGCCGTAATTAATTTATTTTTGTGTTTAGTCACTTAAATGTTTGGTGGGTTAAGTGCAATCCAGTGGAAGCTTGTATTGAGATGATCAAATTTAACTTAACTGTGGATAAAATGAAATAATAGGGCTTGTTTAGGGCCTAATGGTTAAGAGCATGTGTTTCTTTCTAGGGGGTCATAGCTTCAATTCCAAAGGGGGGTAGGGTATGTACACCTCTGTAGACTTTAGCAGTTAAATCACCGCGCAGAGGGGGGTTCCTTGTCCCACAAACAAGGGGGTCTCATACACCAATTGGTGTCTCTCTTAGCGGTGACTTGAAAAATATATTATTATTATTATTATAGTATGAAGGATATTCAAGATGGGTAAAGCATCTGTGTTGTCGTCATCTTATTTGTTAATTTTTTGTTTCTAAAGTAGTTTATTGCTTGCTTCATAGGAGTTGAGAAATCAAATGCTAGTGCAAGGGGGCTTACCAAATGGAGATGCAAAAATAAAGACTGAACACTAGCCAATATTTCAGATTCTTGTACAGCTCAGGACTCATGAGATTATGTTTGGTGTCTATAGTAATTGTTGTAATAATCTACTGACTAGAATATGTAAGGCATCATTTTAGCACCTTTCTTTGCTTGTTTAAACTATTGCAAGTTGTTTATGTGATTGCCAAATTGGCTGCCATGGCCAAAGCTTTAGCCCCTATGAAATATGTAAGCCATCATTTTTGTATCATTCTTTGCTTATTTAAAGTTTAAACCATTGGAAGTTGGCTATGTGATTGCCAGATTAGCAGCTATTGCCCAATCTCTTTGCATCATTCTTTGCTTGTTTAAACCATTGGAAGTTGGCTATGTACTAGCGTTATTGTAAAAAATTCCCATAACAAGCCCAGGTGCTATTTGCACGTATTGACAGGAAACACTTGTAAAAGTAACAAAGGTTGTAGGAACATTTATGATAATGGTTAATATTAAGTTTGCAGCAGACATTATAGAACCCCAATGCCACATTTAAAACTTTAGTGATTAGGACAGTGTCATTGCCGGACTTTCTAGTCTTTTTTAAAATGACAGTTAGTACATTGTGGACTTAACTATTTTCTATTTGGGATTTTAACCAAATTTGGGTGAGGCACTAGATATGATGATTTTTCATGCGAAGTCTCGACTATAGTGTGAAGAGAAATTCCAAATACACTAGATTTACAACTAACGATACAGGTACAACACAAACAAGGTTATATTTACAAAGCAACTTATGCAGAGCCGAAAGAGGAGTATCGACGACAAACTACAAGGATGCCAGTGACTAAAATGAAAAAATGGATTTACAAGGAAGCTGATATAGTTCAACATATGATTTCTACCATTTTGTTGTTAGTGTTCTTCAGCTACCATATTCCTTGGGGCAGAGCCAGATCTTGCAATTGATGAGCTAATGTTGTCTCTTTGTTGTAATTTCAACACCTAAAATTTGTGTATTCAGTGTTTTTCACCTTCATTAGTAGTGTCATATCTAGTATCATCCTAGGACAATCTATTTCATATGCTATCAAAGCAATAATCATCAAAGGTTCAATACAAACTAGAACATATGAATGCTATATGGAGAAAAACAAACCTATTCATTGAGTGGTCACTGACTTTATCATGGCAGAATCTACATGCGAAAATTTGGTTACAACAAGCAGCTTTCAATTTGCAGTTCCGCTTGTAATGCTCACATCCAAATATTTTCTGATCCAATTTGCAGGTATTCAAAAAAAAAAACTTCACTACCATCGCTTAACCGACGGTTCTCCATGTCGCTTAACCAACGCCTAATCTTTATCTCCATCGCTTAACTGATGCTTAATCTTTATCTCCGTTGCTTAACCAATGGTTCTCCATGTTGCTTAACCGACTCATATTCTTTATTTTCGTCGCTTCACCGACGGTTCTCCATGTCGCTTAACCGACGCTTTACATTTAACCAACGGTAAACTTAGGTGTTGCTTAACCAATGGATTAGAAAGATGTTGAATAACCAATGAAAATCCATCGACGCTTAAAAAAAAATCACAGTGTCGTACATGCGACAGGGCAGTGTCGAAAATCCGACAATACGGCCATCGGATTTTTGGTCGAAATGTAGTAGTGTCAGGAAGCGCACCATAGTCCAGTTGAAAATGCAATGGAAGCACATCGAAGCTGATGAGCCTACTTGGGAGAATGAAGCCACCATGATAAATACTTACCCCACCTTAATTCATGATGTCATTTTGAGTCCCTAGAACACTAGGGACGGTGTTGTACTAAGTGAAGATGGATGTAATATCCCTAATTTTGGACCTAACACCTATAGGCATGAGCCTATTGATTATGATGTTATCTTGATGTTTTCTTTTGATATATTTGGTCAAATACCCCACTGCATATGAACATGATGATTTGTTTTATATAGTGGGCGTAAGCCAATTATTGATGATATATATATATATATATATATATATATGCTTTTTTCTATTAGGCGTGGACCTTGAAGCACATGATTGATGAGATGTTTCGTGTTGAGCGAGGAGCCTTGGAGCACATGAGTAATTGATGTTGTCTTGAGGAGAATATGTGGAGCACATGAGTATTTATATTTGTGTTGAGCATGAATCTCTAGAAAACATGAAAAGATAAGTTGGAAGTGTTGGGAATAAGCCCTGGAGCCTTCCATGTTGATGTTGAGCATAAGATCTGGAACATAAGATCCTTGGCTATTGTATACCTACGTGTACCATACAAGTACGTGTTGAGCGAAGAGCTCTAGAATTTCACTAAATTTGTAAATCCATGTTTTTAGCGTTGAGTATGGGATCTCGTAAGTGCTAGGAGTTACTAAAAGGAATTAATGATATCTGAGTGAAAACGAGTTGAGGAAAATATTGATCTCATCTGAATTATTTATAAATGATTAAATGAAATTTCAAATTCATCTATTCTCATCAAGTACTGAAGAACTATCATGTTATATGAGGGAATCCAACATGCAATCATGTTTAAAGTTTCCTAGACTAGTAGACTTAACCATCTACCTATTTGACCTTAATGAAGTAGTGTCATAATTCTAGGGATCATGGTATATGATGCCCAAAGACAAATGTTAATAAATGTTATATTATCATGTATTTTATACATGGTATGTATAAAGAGTAAATATAGTAATAATATCAATGATGAAAGAAAGAAAGAAAAGGTCCATCCATTATTATTTATTACTAAAAGATAATAAATAGTATAATACTTACAAAAGTCTAAATTAGGAACTAGTTAAAAGTTCCTAAGTTTAAATATTAAAAATTACCCAAATTAATTAAAAAGGGTTAAATCAAGAAATCAAGGATTCTTGATTTAACTTCTCCTTTGATTGAAAATTTTTTCTATAAAGTCTCAAGCTAAGGAAAGGCTTGGGGTTCTGATCTATGTTTTGGAGTCATTATTCTACCTATTTATTTCTCAAGTGAATTCTTGGAGAACATTTCCATGAAGAAAAAAAAGGAGAACTGATCCACACTTGATATACCTGCTAGGAAAACTTACCTTAGGAGCTCTAAGCTAATTGCATGTTGGAACCAGCTTGAGGGGGTCGGGATAGAAACCAGGAACGGTTCCAGGTCATGGTTCGGTGGAACGTGGTAGTTCCCAAGTGATTCAGTCATCTAAGACAGAGGTCAAAGTATGCTTATGAATTGTTAATGCTGGTTATTTGAGTGTGCAAGTTTCAACCATTAAAGGAGCTTAAATTTACAGGTATGAGATACTAGACTACCTATTTCATTTACTAGAATAAATGTTGGATAAATTAGGTAAATGTTTACATTATATTTTCTAACCCTATGTGTTTGTCTTCTATTAAAATCTTCTAGGGTTTACATTTTAAATTATAACCCTAGGATATAATTTATTTCCTATGTTAGATTTATTTAGGGTATGTTCATCTTATTCACTTCTATAAAATTAATTCATGTATAAATATTTATCCAGGTTTTTGCACCTTAGTTTTACTTATGTATTATCTTCACAGCTTAAACTGTGTTTCCTACAAACTAGGTTTTATTTCAGATCTATTACATAGTTGTTCTTGACCTATTTACTCTACTGACATATCTCATTTGTCAGCAGAGCCATGTTTAAATAAGTACTGCTTCATATCTAAAGCTTCATCTATAACTTAGAATTACTTTTAGCATAATCTAATTAGAATAACAAGAAACTAACTAGTATACTATTCGTATATAACCAGTATACTATTGGAAAATATATATATATACTAATGGTTATGGAATAGAATTATAAATCTAATATACCAACATAATATTTACATCTAATCACAAATTATAAATATCCCATACTAAATCTAAGATAAAAACCAGTGAAGACCTTCAAGGTCTGCATAAATAAATGTATGCTTAGTAACAAATCATTTCCATTAAAATAAAACTTAGCGTAATCAAATAAACCGAGCAAGTATTGAGACCATTCGTTGGTCTATGACCTAGTCCCATCTAATAATACTCAGAGCAATCATATAAACAATTACCAAAGTAACATTACAGTGATTAAATAAAGAACCATGTAAGTGCATTGAGGTCGCAAGATCAAATTCTATGGACACTCAGTTTTCCCAAATCAAAATCAATACAAATAATAAACCCCTTTTCCATACAACGACCAGGAGAAAATCATGTAGAGTTCTTTGCAAGACCACATTTTGTTATGTTCACACGTAGGTCGTATTTAATAACGAATTAATTACACATAGGTCGTAGGACCCTCAATATCAAATACAGTGTATTCCATGGCCTCAACCGCTATAAATAAACACACAGTCGACTAAAATAAACCCTAAAATGTCTAAACCCTGCCAAAAATTAAATCTACAACAACTTTGTCAATGCAAGGTTTACACCCACAGTTTATTTACCTTTATACATTAGTGTGCATCCACGGAGGTGGGTTACAATTTTTGGCCATATGAACTCATCAAAAACAAAAAAATGAACCTTGATCGAGCTTTTATTAAACCCTCAATCGATATTTTATTAAACGCTCGACCAAGCTTCTGATAAACCCTCGGTCAATGGTTCAAGACCTCAATCAAGGGTTAAATAAATGCTCGATCGAGCATCTTTAACTGCCTATAAATAGGCAACAAACCTGTCACTGTTTTTCACTTCATCTATTGAATATGAGTCACAGAGTAATTGGGTTATAGATGTGATTAATCACATCTATGACTCCAATCAATCACATCTATAACACCAATTACTCCACAACTAATATTTAACATAAAATCTAGGGGAAACCCACTTCCCCCAGTAGTGCTCCATTCAAGTCCTATTTTGTGTCTTGAAGTAGTTTAATGAACATTAAAAAACTTTTAACAATCAATTTCTCAAACCCTTGGCCCCATGGTGGTTTGTAAAATGAGGAAATGTCTGTTGGTAGAATAAACTGGCAATGTCATGGTTTTTTTTTTGTTTAATTTTCTAAGAGATTTATTATTCGCAGATTTGGCCAAATCCAAATCAAATAATGTTTAAATTCTTTACATCCCAAAACCTCAATCGAGGGTTTATTAGGACCTCGATTGAGGGTTTGAGAAACCCTCGATCGAGGTTTGGTTAAGAGCTCGATCGAGGGATGGAAAAATAGAGTCTTAGCCCTCTTACAGAAAAATTAGTGTTTCTCTGTGTCTTCTAGGGGTGTTAACCATTCCATTCATGGAACACAACTGAGCGGAATTCATACTGATAGATTCATCACTGAATCCTCTATCCATTGAGGTATCATGCGTGCATTTTGGCATTCATATGGGTTTTTTGTTTTAATTATTTCTAAAAATTACACTTAGAAAACCTGACAACAACTTTGAAGCAACTCAAAGAAAAACCCGTAGGGTAAAATATAGACATCTAAAAATTTCGTAAAAATGCACATCCCACACATCGATGCATCCTCTTGAAAAGGGTATCTTCGGTTTTTAAATTTTTGAAACCAATGAAAAACAAGATGGGATGGGCACACATGTGTATAAAATGATGCTGAAATGAGATGTGGTCACTTTAAAAACATAATAAATAATTGTATATTGCGAAATAAATTAACAAAAAAATATGCAGATTATTAACTTCTTCAAATTTTTATGGTCACACAGTTCATTAAAAGAAAATTTTCACACATTAAATGACATCAGAGTATTTTAAAAAAAAATATCATTGGGAAGCCAACATAATATTCTACAATTCCATTTTTTACTACAAGTCGAAATTCGCATGGCAGATATGCGTTTCGAGGAATTCTATCTAGCACATGAGTAAAAAATCAGGGTTTCATCACCAAATTTGGCCAAAACATGTTAGCCACCTTCATGGAATCACCCATTACACATTATTAACACTAATTGTAAAATCTAAATCCTCTACGCTATCACAACCATGATGGAGAGTATCGATGCCATGTAAGGCGTGGCCCCAAAGCCATCTCGCTGACAGGGAGGTCCTCATTGAAACCAATACAATCAACGAGGGAAAATGCCAAATAAATAATAACCTAGGATTAAAACACATCATTATAATAAACCCAACACTTATAAAAAATGAAAAATATACACATTCTTGTTTTTATAACCATTGCAATCATAAATGCAACATGTATTCACAACCCATTGTTTTATTACATTAACATAATTTACACAGTCAACAGCTTACATCCTTGCACCATTGCAAGCAATGGTCTACCATGGTCAGTTTACATCTTCAAACAATAAACAAAATTATACACAGATCCTACCAAGGCACCAAGTTTTTCTTTACGGCTAAACATCATAATAATTACAAAAACCCAAGTCCTTTTAAACTCAGACCTGAAGGCCAATGAATTTCCCATAACTTAAACCCCAACCATGACAAGATAAAACCCAGTCTTAAAGACAAGATGTGGTGAGTAATGACTTGTTAGCAGGCTTACTGTAATGGTAATGCTAGCCCATGGCTCGCACTAGTGCTACGAACCATACATCTTCTTAGCATCCCTGTCACCTACAACCACAAAATGACTCGATGGATGAGAAGTATGATATCCATAGTAAGAAACAAACAAACAACAATGTTGTGAAACCAAACGACACCATACCTTCATTATTATAGAAGTCACCTTCACACACTACATAGCGGCTAAGAGAAAACAACAAACATAATGACCAAGCCCATAATGGAGCCAAACCCTTTGTTGGGCTGCCACATTCTCCAACACGCATTAATGGTGCAAGACTGTTTCCCACTATCAAATCTAAAACCCACTTCTCTATAGTTTGTAATCAATTCAATATTGATTGCCTCCATTCCTTGCAATGTGATTAAACCTGATGAACCATGTTATAATTTTTCCACCCCCAAGTCAATACAAGGTATAAGTAATATATGCATCACATACTTTAGGCTCTAAGCCTTAAACCATTTCTTATCATTTTCCTTAGGCTCTAAGCCAAGGACCATGGCATATGAAATATGCCATGGTAATATTTTTATTTATAGAGTCAAGAATGGGTCTTTAGCCAAAGTTGATAACCCTGCCAAGAATAATAAAAATATATTTTAATACTTTAAAACAAATAAACATGTAATACAAATGCTAGGATATGAACAGTCGATAATAATCACACTATAAATATTAAACGTGGTAATTACCTTGCCACTAACCTGAGTTTGTAAGACATAGTAATAACAACCAATAGGTGTATTAATAATCAAATGTATAAGTACTCAGTAACAAGTTGTTGTCACAAAGTATAAACTCCACATAAAGAGGAAGAAGTGCCTTAGTTCAAATGGAACTAAGTAAGCTTGCTAGACAAGTAGATACTTTACCTCTCAGGCAGTAACATGGGAGAACTAGTCCCGCCACTCCACCAACTTTGGTTCCAAGAACAAGGTTAAGTTAGAACCATGTAAATAATAAGTAAGCACATACTAAAATTAAAGAAGTACATAATCAAAGTAACTACACATACATAGCAGTGTATAAATATAAGAATACCTTAGTAATCAGTATTATGACACCATAATGTAAAACACAGTAATAACCATAACTAAAAGTAAGAAGGTAGAACGTAAGAACAACTTATGATGAAACAGTGGTACACTTAGTGTACGTTCTATTCCTCAAGTTCAATAATGTTCAGCATAGGTAGTTTTTACTAGCCTAATAATTTTTTTTTTATTTTCAATTTTTTGGGACATTACACTAGTTTTTCCCACACTAGGTGAACCTGCACGTAAAAAGGAAGAAGTGCATTAGTTTAAAAGAACTAAGTAAACCCGCTAGACAAGTAGAAACGTTTACCTCTTAGGAAGTTACATGGGAGAACTAGTCCCACCACTCCACCCTCTTTGGTTCCAAGAACAATGTTAAGTTAGAACCATGTATATAATAGTAAACATACACTAAAATTAATGAAGTACATAATCAAAGTAACTAACCTACACAACATTGTATAACCATAAGAATAGCATAGTAATCAACATTACGACATCATAAGTAAACACAACAAACATAGTAATAATCCTAACTGAAAGTAAGGAAGTATGACGTAAGAACATCTTACTACAAATCATAAGTACAATAGAGTATGACACATTCCGCAAGTTGAATAATGTCCAGAATAGGTAGTTTTAACTAGCCTAATAAATCAATAAAAAATTCAATTTTTGGGGACATTAAAAGTGGTATCAGAGACCAGTTTCAACACTAAGAGACCAATGGGCATACCCAACATTCATTGCAAAAAAAATAAAGTATGATTTTAAATATTGTTAACTAACAGAAATTTTCTTGTTATTAAAAAATTTGCAATTTCAGGAATTTTCACAGAATAGTTCATATCATGAACACTGAAGAAGACAACAAACGGAAAGGAAAGATGAACACCCCCACCCAGCAAGCAGAACTAGTGCTGGAACTGAATTCTGATATTTTGAAGACCATACACAGTCTTCAAGCAAAATTGTAAAGTTTCAGAGAAGATAGTCTAAATGAGAGAAAGGAACATCAAGTCATTAATGAAGCATTACTGAGAAATATGATGGGAGGAATCCTACAGGGAAAACCCACTCATTCCACAAAAAGTCCAAAAGGGAACGTTACCACAAACGGGACAGAAGCCCAAGAGAAGAAGAAAAAGAGGAACGTACCCCTGAAGCTCTGGAAGGAGATCATCATAGTCCTTCCAGTGATGAATCTATTTCTCCATGTAGAAAGAAACAAAGAAGCGATGACAATATTCAGGGGGAGTTTAGAAAAATAAGAGCCCCAACCTATGAAGGTGAAGTAAACACAGGGGAGAAAGCTGAAGAATGGTTGTTGGGTATGAGCAAATATTTTTTAGTTCATAACTACTCAAGCGATATGAAGGCTCAGCTTTCCATCTATAACTTAAATGGAAAATCAATGAGATGGTGTAGAGATCTGAAACATACCAAGAAAGATGAGTTGAGGGAAGTACGTTGGAATAACTTCCGCAAAATATTTCAAGAAAAATATATGTCAGAAAGGTTCTTCGACAGAAAAGTGAAAGAGTTTCATGAGATACGTATGGGATCCATGACTATGGATGCTTTTATTAACATATTTCTAGTTATGTTACATTATGTACCATACATCAAGGACAAAAAGGTAAAAATCCAACAGTTTTTAGAATGTCTTCCTCCCAAATTTTGGGAAAGGATTGAGTTCGACATGCCTAAAACTTTGGATACTACACTGCACAAGGCCACGATCTTCTATGAGCATGGGTAGCTACAGCAAGAGAACATGAACCGAAACAGATACAGATCTAAGAACTTCTCTGATAACCACAAACCAAGGTTTAACCCACCCCTGTACAGGAAACAAAACAACAGTTTTCCAGCAAACAAGAACTTCTCAAATCAGGTATGAAACCATACGTACCATGTCCAAATGTTAACATGCCAGTAGTAGCTGGGGGAGCCAATGCTACCCCTATATAGATCAAATGTTGGAAGTGTAGCGAGCCTCATTATGCCCGAGATTGTAAGAGCATGACCAATGGGGTCTTGCACAACTTATAAGAAAAGCCAACGATAGAGGACATAGCTGGAACACCGCGAATTTATGCAGCTTTGGATGGTCACCAGGAAGACCATCAAGCTACCATGGTTGAGATAGAAGGTAATATCTTGAACACTTCTATTTCAATACTTATTGACCTCGGTTCTTGTCGGAGCTATGTGTCACCTAAAATTGTTGATGTATGCAAACTAGGAAAAATAAAAACATGATAAACCTTGGCTGGTTTAGTTAGCCACAGGTACGAAACGGAAGGTTTCGAAAATAGTTAAAGATTGAGAGGTAAACTTGAATGGTTTTCTAACGAAAGTAAACTTGAACATCCTACCCTTAGGATCGTATGCTATACTTATCAGCATGGACTGATTGGAACAACACCATGTCATGCTCGGTTGCTTACACAAGTCAATATTGTGTACAGATAGCCAAGGGAATCAAGTGAAGATTCAAGGCATTCCAAAGAAAGTTTCTATAAGACAAATATCTACCTTACAAGCAAAGAAATGCGTTAGGAAAGGCTGCAAGTTGTTTGTAATAAATATCCGAGACATAGAGACTGAAAGAGAACAACGCATAAAATATCGATCTGTTCTTGTAGAATTCAGGGACGTGCTTTTTGAGGAAATCCTAGGATTAACGTCGAAAGGAAACTTAGAATTTTCCATCGAACTGACACCAGGATGAGTTCTGGTTTCCAAAGCCCCTTACCGCATGAGTGCACCAGAATTGGTGGAACTCAAACTACACTTGTAAGAGTTGATGGAAAAGGGGTATATCCGACCAAGTGTGTCCCCTTGTGGAGCACTGATAATGTTTGTAAAGAAAAAGTATGGTACAATGTGGATGTGCATCGACTACCGCCGGCTTAATAAAATGTGTAATTTCCCCAAAAATTGAATTTTTTTTTTTATTAGGCTAGTAAAAACTACCTATGCTAAACATTATTAAACTTGCAGAATATAATGTACACTAAGTGTACCACTGTTTCATCGTAAGCTATTCTTACGTTCTACCTTCTTACTTTCAATTACGATTATTACTGTGTTTTACATTATGGTGTCGTAATGTTGATTACTAAGTTATTCTTATATTTATAAGCTGTTGTGTATGTGTAGTTACTTTGATTATGTACTTCTTTAATTTTAGCATGCGGTTACTTATTATTTATATGGTTCTAACTTAACTTTGTTCTTGGAACCAAAGTGGGTGGAGTGGCAAGACTAGTTCTCCCATGTGACTATCTGAGAGGTAAAGTTTCTACTTATCTAGTGAGATTACTTAGTTCCGTTTGAACTAAGGCACTTCCTCCTCTTTATGTGCAGTTTATACTTTGCGAAAACAACTTGTTACTGGGTACTTGGATGTTTGATTATTAATACATCTATTGGTTGTTATTACTGTGTTTTATCGAATCAGGTTATTGGCAAGGTAATTACCATGTTTTATATTTATAGTGTGATTATCATCAAATGTTCATATCCTAGAATTTGTAATTACAAGTTTATTTTATTAAAAGTATTAAAATATCTTTTTATTATTCTTGGCAGGTTTATAAAATTTGGATAAAGACCCATTCTTGACTCTATAAATAACAATATTATCATCGTCCCTCACTTAGAGCCTAAGGAAAATGATGAGAAAATGGTTCTAAGGATTAGATCCTATGGTTAACCGATATACATATGTTACATGTTGATCTTGTATCCATTTGTGGTAGTGTTGGCACCCCAACAACTCCCCTTCATTTTATGTAAAATGAAGGGTTCCCCATTAGAATTTTGTAAATTTGTAGCCTAAGTTTTCATTTTATTTTTGTTTGAATTATTTAATGATTTCACAAATTTATTTCTTTTCATCCTTCAACTTTTTGGTGCTTTCTCTTTTGGCTTGACTTTCTTGAGATAAGAGATTTGCTAGCTTAACTTATTTTTTTCATTTACGTCTTTGTGCTTCTTGGTTGCTCTTTAACATATCCTACAAGGCTTAAAGGTTTGGTGATCGCTTGACTCTCTTGAATTCCTGGTTCCTCAATCAATGCTTGCATGATCTATACTACCTTAGACAATTTGATTTTTTGTCTTAGTGCAACAACATTGGATCAAATTCATATTTTGACAATCTCCCCACTTTTGAGGTTTTGAAAACAATAATAAACATTTTTGGTGAAATCTCAATAAATTGATTGATTATTTATATTTGATGATTTTGATCTACATTTTGAAAGAGTTCATGAAATCAAACAATTGGATTAGAATTTAAGTGATTGATCTAATATTTCTTTATAATGATGACTAAACATATTAATTATTATTAATTATAAGGTCATTATTTCTAAATAATTAATTAATAATCTCATATTTAAATGTGTTATTATTTTCATGATGTAACAAAAACAAAACCCAAAATTGAAAAAGGAAATTTTAGTGTTTATTTATATTAATTTTTGTTTTACACTCATATAAATAAATATGGAAAATAAAATAAAAATAATATCAATAATAAACTTCAGCCACTATTTGTCATATCACCTGAATTGCAATGATGGAATATTAGTTTCACTCTTTCCTTTTATCTTATGAAGTTTTCACATTTCAAACCTTGTTACCTTCCCATGAAAGTATCGTCATATTGGATATTAGATAAAAGGAACTTGACATAATATAAAATAATGTTATTCTTTACCCTTAAAGGAAGTCTTCATGAATCGTTTTATAAACACTCATGTTGTTTTAAACCATTATCCTTTAAAACTCTTTTTCATATTCCTCGAAAATTTAAATGTGAAATGCATATTACATTAAATCAATTTTGGTATTCGTCCCTTTAAAATATATATTAATATGATATATTTTATTTTGATGAAGGATTGAGGTTGATGTAGTTCACAATTATAAAAGAGTGATATTTTGATGTAGTTCACAATTATAAAAGAGTGATATTTTATAAAACAACAAAATGCCATTGAATAACCTTAGTTTCATGAACTAAAAAAGTGTTTGTCTAGTTATTCTTTTCTAAATGAATGTCAAAACGATGGTTCCATTCCGTAACCGTCGGTCTTTATGAGACTGCATTTATGGAGAGCCATTCTCTAATCTTTGCCACGTGAATAATTTTGGTGAATGAAGATTATAATGAGAATATAATGCTGGTGGTTTTAAATGGATTAAGTTTTGTTATAATAATCATTGGGATATTATACACTTAAAATAATTGAAATGAGCTTAAAATATTGTTTATTAAGAGCTATCACCATGCCCTAATTGCCTTGATTTAATTCAGGACCGAAGTAACACATGTTTATGGTTTTGATAAAACAATACTTCATGGATATTACGTAAGTCACGTGAGCTTTTCAAACATGGGTAGTGGGGCTCAATCCAACGAAATATTTAAGTAAAGTTAATCCACAACCATGTAAATATTAAACTTTAAATTAGTCTTGGCTGTATAATTTCATACATGATGACCTATTTAAACAACAAAAGGTGTGTGTTTTTACATTAATATAATTAACTTTTGTCTCTTTCATTTTTGCAGAGATTTTTTTCAGCACTATGCTTTTCTCACGGCTACTTCGCCAAATTGTAGAATAAAGAAATATTATGCTATGATCTATGCAAAGAATCCGATTTCATTTAAGTGTATTTAATGAAGAAGATTGTTCTTCTTAAATGAAGCCAAGGCTGTCAAAATTGACCAATAAAAGGAATGCCGCGAAAGAGATCACCGACTTATTAAACATTGCTCATTGTTAGAATAATCCGTCGGGATTATTGTAAATAAATAATAAATAGGAATATGAATAGATAGGAAGGTGAAAAGGCTGGTTCTCAACCGCCACATTGTAATGTATAAATAAATGTTTGAGCCATGAATAGAATTGAATCGGGAGTTATTACCAACAAGTGGTATCAGAGCAGGTTCCTGCCATAACTCAAGCTGTCTATTTTCAGTCCTGGCATTCTGCTTGCCAGTCCATTGCCAGACTGCTCCATCAGTCTGCCAGTCGCATGCATTGTATGCATTACTGCATTTCAGTCCTTCATTTTCCTGCGTTTATTCTCTGCAGGTTTGAATTAGCTATACCTAACCCTAATCCCATGAACTGGTGTGTATTCTCGCTATGATGAGTGTATCTTTATAAGTGCATTGTTCTAAAGATCTATTCCTAGCTCCAGAAAAAGGCCCTTACTTTTCTCCAACCAGGAACGATCAATTTCCTCTCCCTGGTGCTCTCCAACAATGAGACAATTTACCTCTTTCCTATAAGCAATAACAAGCATTTCATCGGAGAAAACCAGGTCCTTGAAACAGCCACGTCCAACTTCTGTGAGTGTAGGTAAGGAGTGTTTCGGAATGAAGTAGCGATCCAAATTTTGTAAGAAATTTGACACAAATTGTACCAGCTCCTTGTGAATATCCCAACGTCTCACGAGTTCTCTTAACAGAGATTCATCCTGCCTTTGCATTAAATCTAGTAAAACAACTGCAGGGATGTAGTATTGAAATGAGCTCTTGTATCTATCATACAATAACTGCCTTGAGTAGTTCATATCACGTTTCCGGCACATGTCGTAGATAGCTCCTGTGCAAGTCACGTACTCGTCTAAATTCAATATAGTCCTTTCTCCCTTTTCGAACTTCTCGTTCCCTTTTGGTTACACTTAAAAATAATAGCCTTTCCTTCTTCCGGGTCTATAGTATTCTCATTACAGGACATCGCCATTTCTGTCTAAGTAAATATGGGCTACAAAGTACAGGTAGCTTGAGCATCCAAAGGGCCTGCGTTGAAGGCTGCGTGGAGACTGCTGCCTGTGGGAAGAGACTGCTGTACGTGGAGCCTGTGCATCGAGTACGAGATAAGCTGTGACCTGTGATTGTTTTGAAAATGTGCGCTGGAGAGATAATATAGGGCTGCGACTTCATACAAGGATTTGCAGACTGCATAAAACCCTAGTTTTTCCCTAGTTCCAAACTGTTGCGTGTAGAAGATGGTATGGAAATGCTGCATGTTGAAGACAGCTGTGTTTTGTGTTGTGAAGGTGTAGTGAGTATGGAGTGATAACAATCCTGCCTCATCTTCTGAAAGACTGCAATATAGAGACTGCTTGGTGCTGCACGTTCCATGTTGAGTTCATTCTTGTGACTGCCTGCGTGAAGAGCCTAAGAGCCTGCGTTGGAGATTGAATACTGCACTGTGAAGACTGTGAAGTATTCTTGCTGAGCCATGATCGTTAATGAGTCGTGCATGCTAAGTATGGTGCGTTGAAGCACTCCTTTGATGCTGCGTTGAAGTGGTGTGTTTGATTGTATATATGCTGCGTGAATATGAAGTGAACCCTAATTTTCTGAAGACTGAGATTGATATATTGTAGACCAATCTCAGAGACTGAATACTGAGACTGATATGTGCAAATGTTGTATGATGCACCTCTTTTAAGACCGAGACTGATATGTGCAAATGTTGTATGCTATATATTGCTAGTGATTGATATAAAGAAGCCTGTGTATGGCTGACAGTGATATATTTTGTATCTACTGATATATTTGCTATAAACATGCATTGTATTCACCTTGGCAGAGACTGTAGACCTGCAAGGTTATTATTTTTTTCTATTTCTCTTTGTCATATCAAGTTTATTATTGTAAAATAACAGTTGTAAATATGCACTCTTTGGCATCTAGTATTGGTGCTGCCCTAGCTGGCAAAGACCAATCCAAAGACCCTTCCAAGGGAGATTGCAACAAGAGAGGATGAGGAAGAATAAATTTCAGAGGCAGAGGGGGCAGAAACAAAAGATCAGATTTGCAGTGCAAGCATTGTGGAAAGACTGGGCACACATCAGATCAATGTTGGGCTTCATGGGACTCCATCAAAGACAAGCATAACCAGAAGAAAGATGACCAAGATGCTAGTAAATCTTCTGATTCTTGTATTGTTGCACATTGTAATCTTGGATTTAATGAAATGACTTCTCTTTCATCTTACAAAGATTGTTGGCTGCTTGATACTGGTGCAACATCACACATGACATTTAGAAAAGACTCTTTTGAAGAACTGAATGAAGGAATAGATGGGATAGTTTACTTTGCAGATAAGTCAAGTATTAAACCAAAGGGAATGGGCACCATTCGACTGAAGATGCCTGGATTCCCTGATTTCTTGTTGAAGAACGTTCTCTATCTTCCAGAGTTGCAGAGAATCCTACTGTCCTTGGTGGAGATTAGACAGCAAGGCCATTCCATCCACATGTTTGATGGAATCGTTGAAATAAGAAATTCCTATGACAACCAAGTCATCATGACTGGATACGAAGATGGAAAGCTACTGAAGCTCAAGGGTTCATCTGCAAGATTTCAAAACTATGCCTACCTCTCTCAGCATGGAGAAGGTAATATGTCATCTAGCTCATTGTGGCATGCAAGATTTGGTCATCTAAATTATCACAGTATTCGTTTGTTGAGAAAGAATGGTGTTTTTGGTCTGCCCACCATTCCCAAAGAGAAGAATAAATGTGATGCATGTATATTAGGGAAACATAGTAAGCTGCCATTCCATGAATCTAATTTCAGAGCAAGTAGGAAATTAGAACTAGTGCATTCTGATTTATGTGGGCCAATGCCAACTCCTTCAGCAAATGGGAATAAGTATTTTATGACATTTGTTGATTACTACTCACGAATGTGCTGGATTTACTGTTTAAAGACAAATTCAGAAGCATTTCAAACATTTAAAGAATTTCATGCATTGATTGAAAAACAAGCACAATAAAAAATTGGTACACTTCGTACTGATAATGGAAAATAATACACTTCAAATGCTTTTGAAAATTATCTTCGCCAACATGGAATTGCACATCAGACTACAGTTCCCTACAATCCTCAACAAAATGGTGTAGCAGAAAGAATGAATAGAACCATAATGAATATGGTTCGCTCAATGATGTTTTTCAAGAATGTAAAACTAATGTTTTGGGGTGATGCAGTAAAATGTGTAGCGTATTTGAGAAATAGAAGTCCCTCAAATTCTCTTAATGACAAAACTCCACATGAAATGTGGTTTGGCCATCTCCCTTCAATCAGGCATCTCAGAGTTTTTGGTTCCACCTGTTATGCCATGATTCCAAAGGAGCAAAGAAACAAGCTTGGTGCTTGAAGCAGAAAATGTATTTTCCTGGGGTACGAAGAATACTCCAAGGCATACCGTCTGTATGATGAGGTAAACAAGAAATTTGTTATTTCCAGAGATGTCATTTTTCTTGAGACTAATAAAAATGACCATTCCATTGAGAGACAGCTTGATCATTTGGAAATTTATCCTCATCCAAAGACATATTCTGAAAATGAATATGAAATTCCAAACCTTGAAGGGGGGATTCCTATTCTGGATCAACCTTTGGAATTTCCATATAAAGCACCAACTCCCCTGCATGAAGAAGTTTCTGCTACTTCACTTGAACAAGAGGTTCAACTGGATGATGTGATTGAGAGAATTGAAAGACTCTCAATCAATGATGAAGCACCACCAGCTGATCAACCAGGACCATCACGGAAGATTCCTAAATGGGCCACAAAGACACTTAAAAGTGTCCATCCAGATGAAGTTGGAAAGACGGGAACGAGAAGTTCGAAAAGAGATGGAGGAGAAGCAGATAATTCAGGTGATGACATGGATGTATCATTTGATTGTGAATTTAATTTATCTGCTAACTTTGAACCAACTTCCTTTGAAGAAGCTTCTACTCGTGTTGAGTGGAAAGAAGCTATGCAAAATGAGTATGATGCACTCATAAAGAATGGAACTTGGAAGCTGGTTGACCCTCCAGTTGGAACCAAACCAATTGGCTGCAAGTGGGTTTACAAGAACAAATACAAATCAGATGGATCACTTGAAAAGAACAAAGCGAGGCTTGTAGCAAAAGGATATGCACAGAAAGAAGTAATTGACTATGAAGAAACATTTTCTCCTACGGCAAAATGGGCTACCATCCGAATCTTACTCTCTTTAGCTGCTCAGAAAGGGTGGAAAGTTCATCAAATGGATGTGAAGACTGCTTTCTTGAATGGAGACTTGAAAGAGAATGTTTTCATGTCTCATCCAGAAGGATTTGTTGTGAAAGGAAAAGAACAAAAGGTATGCAAGCTTGTCAAATCCTTGTATGGCCTAAAACAAGCACCTCGTGCATGGTATGAAAAGCTAACCGAGCATCTTTTGAAGTTAAATTTTGAACATTTTGATCTTGATGATGCAACACTATTTATAAAGAAAGTTGGAAGATCTGTTGTGTATCTTGTGGTGTATGTAGATGATCTTTTGATGACAGGGAACAATGAGAGCTATATATCAATCCATAAAGAAAGATTTGAAAAAGATCTTTGAAATGACAGATATGGGACATCTCCACTATTACTTAGGAATTGAAGTCACTCAACATCCTAAGTACATATTCCTATCTCAAAAAAAATATGTTGGAGAACTACTAAACAAATTTTGCATGACACATTGCAATCCTATATCTACTCTAATGGAACAGAAAATGAAGCTCACATCAAGTGAAGGAAAAGAATTTGAAGATGCGACCAAGTATCGACAAGTGGTAGGAAGTCTTATCTACCTTACAAAAACTAGACCAGATATTTCTTATGTTGTTGGCATACTTTTAAGGTTCATGCATAAACCTTGTGAAGGACACTGGTCAGCTGCAAAGAGGGTTCTAAGATACTTGAAGGGGACTCAAGACGTTGGACTCAAGTACTCTAAAGTGGATGACTTCAAACTTATTGGGTACTCAGACTCAGATTTTGATGGCGATAAGGAGACAGGAGTATCAACTTCTGGATACACTATGAGTCTTGGATCAGCAGCGGTTTCATGGAGATCACGCAAATAGTCAGTTCTAGCAGATTCAACAACAGAAGCAGAATATGTGGCTGCAGCTGAAGCAACAAAAGAAATAGTATGGCTCAGGAAGATACTTGAATATTTGCAAGAAAAACAAGAGAACTCCACTCCATTGTTGGTCGACAATACTTCTACAATCAAGCTGGCTAAGAATCCTAGATTCCATGATCGAACCAAACACATCAACACAAAGTATCATTTGATTCGACATCATGTAGAGTCCAAGATAGTCCATCTTCGACATTGTTCCACAAATGATCAAGTTGCAGACATCTTCACCAAAGTGCTTGGACGAGAAAAGTTTGAAAGATTCAGAAACATGCTCGGACTTACAAACACCCCTTCGGATTAAGAGGGGGATTCTTAGAATAATCCGTCGGGATTATTGTAAATAAATAATAAATAGGAATATGAATAGATAGGAAGGTGAAAAGGCTGGTTCTCAACCGCCACATTGTAATGTATAAATAAATGTTTCAGCCATGAATAGAATTGAATCGGAAGTTATTACCAACACTCATAACGCTCCAATTAACAGCAATTGATATCACGAGAGGATTATGCCTAAATATTTTCATTCAAGAATCTAGTATTATTTCAATCTCCACGATAACTGGTCGAGAAAGGAGAAAATATTTTCTTGAATATTACCAAGATTGCCATGAAATCAAGATCAATGCTATGTTTCAGGACGAAGATCTCTCACTCATAATTAAGAGAACTTTGACATCAATGCTTAACAATTTTTATATGATAACGCCACATCATGTAGTCAGTTGTAAGGTCTGCGAAAAAAAAAGATTACATGGTTGCGCCTAAGACAAAATCATAATGAATCATTAGAGAAATTGTTGCTTGATCCGGATAAAACATGAGCAAATGACTTTCGAATTAACCATGATTTAAATTATGAAAGAAGATAAATAATAGAGGGAAGTTCAATAATGAAATAAGACTTCTATTATGTTTATTTTTATTTTTTCGTTTTGATTTATTCTATGTTTTGGTTCAGGAATAAAAGTCAACCTGGTGAAGATCCGATACACTAGTTTTCTGGAAATCATTCAGGATATATTGAAGCCAAAGAATGAGATTGACTTAACAAAATAGACGTAAAGAAAGGAGAACATCTTGCGAAATGGTTAACAGAAAATACAGGAGGTTTTCAAGGAGGAGGGAAGGATAAACTCAATGGATTGAACAAAAACGACTTTATTTTGTTTGTTTTCATGAGATAATTGCTTCACCAAGATCGCTAGAATGCCACGATTACTGCGAGATCACCAAAAAATTGGATAAAATCCACGATTGTTTCCACCATAGACACATATCAAGGTGGAGATGCTAAAGATTCACCAAGAGTTTCGCAGAGATACTTGTCTATCAGCGTACTATGCCAAACAAATTCCAACTCCAATACTCCTCTAATTCTATTTGCATTAGGGATTCTTTAATCTTTATGATAATTTTATGAATCAATTTACTTCTTTCAAAGATGAGCTATATCGTTATTTTTATCATTGTTTACTATGAACATTAATGTGCAGGTTTGTTGGAGGAAGATAATGAAGATTGCAAATCATAGAAATAAAATATTAGTTAGTGAAGGAGCGATGCGATATGGAATATGAAGCACTTAGTGCAGGGAATATCGCATGAGATGTAACAAAAATAGATAATCCTGGCATAATCTCCACCGAACACGATAAGAAGAAAAGGATGAAAATATCGATGGATTAATTCAATGAACAAAACAGAAGATTGTCGGATTCCCGTAGTTTTTCAGGACAAGATTTTCTGCAGCAAACTGCGGGAAAACTAGGACGAAATAGAAAAATCCAAAACATGGGTTTTCTCCAGAACATCCCCATTTACCATACCCATGATAAATTTGCTGAAACGAGTGAACGATTTGGGATATTTTCGAGGTGCTTTGGACACATTTTTTATAAGTGTAGCCATCTAAAAAATTCAAAGCTGAGTTTTAGATTGGTAATTTGTCTATTTAAACAGCAATTTTTTGTTTGCAGAGGGAGGGGGAGGTAGCGCTGAACAGGGATGGAGAAGTTTGCTTCTTTTAAGTTCTGTAATTTTCCCATATTCTAGGGTTTTTGAAAACCAGAGAACTGGAAACGCTTGTTCCCAGGATGGAGTGACGGAAGAGAGACATACTTGAGATATATTTTGATGTTGGTTTTATTTCCTTACTGAAGTTTGATCTTTGGATATGGCATGTAATTGAAAATCTCCAAGTTGATATCATGACTGGTATTGTTTTGGATACACTCTATATTTCAGTATATGATCTTCTATTTTAATATTAATAGAGTATGCTTTGGTATGCTTGTGTTTATTTATAATTTTCACTTTGTCAGCCCAATATTGTATTTGAATCAATATGTCATTGTCACTGAATTTATTAGTATTTTTACTATAAATTCAAGATATAAGGATATTCATTTATGTCTGTTAGATATCATTTGTATTTTTGCAGTGGTTTCGTACTGGACATTATCTCTTATTCAAATATCTATGTTGGTTATTAGTTATTAATTAATTAGACACTTCAGAAAATTGAAGTAATTGTTTATTTTCAGTTTCTCTAATAAGTTATGTTATAACACAATAGTTTGATGAGTATGGCTTAAATATTTTTATTTAGATCATACAATTTATCTTTCTGTTCATCTTATATTAATTAATAATTAATATAGTATTCAAAATCGCTCTCAGCTAAGATAGGATAGATAGGATAGTTAAGATAGTTTAGGTGTTTATTATCTTAGTATAGTTACATTTAACAGTTGTTAAATCAATTTGTGTAATTTTTAGCATAATTTTAACAGTCTTTATATTTAGAAAAACTCTTCAAAAATCAAAGTCTTTCCTTAAGAAAGCAATTATAGGACAATTTAAGTAGTTGAAACTAATTATAGGATTCATTTAGGTAGAAATAACATTAGGATAGATTTTTGCTGAATTTTTGTTTTCTCCTTAAGAGAAAAATTCAGCTGGTAGCATGACCATAACCTGCGATATTTTGCTACTCCAAACGCACCGGACGCTGTTTTAAGCTGATTGTGTGGGCATAATCTCCTTGTTGGCCTAGTTCAGAAAATCGGGCCAACAGGTAGCGAATATATATCATAGTTTAAACCATTTCACAATGGGGTATAATACTTTACATAAAAATGCTGGCATTTGAATTTGTAATGCATGAGACTATAGAGATGTGCATTTTATATTTTGATAATGACCGACAAGCTGTCGCCATTAATGCACATTGGGGTGTGTGGTATCCCAAGCTTAGGACTTGGATCACGATGGGCTTGGTCATTCTTTTTGTTTGTTGTTTGCTCTCGGCTCTAGTGTGGATGGAGGAGGATGACCTCGCTAGAATCAACAGGTAGGTAAGCTGTGGAATTCGTTTGTCTTAGTTTCTATGTGTTGTAGCTTGTAACACCATAGCGTGCTCCTCATCATGCTCTTGTCCTATTGCAAGGTTACAGGGTTGGCGAGGAAGATGTTTGGTTTGCAGATTGTAAACAACTGTGGGCAATCATTACGCTTATGGTAAGCTTGCTATCAATGTCGTTACCAGTCCCTCTCGGCTTTAGAAATGGGTTTTGAACTTTTTCATGGTTGGGTTCTAGTGGAGTCTAAATCCATTGGCACTTTGCATTCTATGCAGCGGCAGACATGGGATTTAAGTTGTGTGGTTTTGGTAGCTTTCGAGTCTAAGTTTGTAAAGATTTTGGTTTGTAAATAATATGGTTTCAGCCATGAAGAAAAACTTGGTGTCTTAGCAAGCTCTATGTATAATGTTATCAATTGTATTATGGTTTTTGTTATGATTCAAAGCAACACCATTTCGTGCAATGGTGCAATGGCCACAGGGGATGACTATGTAAATTTGTTACGGCTTTATGAATACTATGTGTGTAAAATAGTTCTACGTTGATATTTATTATGATGCTGCATTTTAATATTTGATTTTTATTTATATGGAAAATTCCTTTGTCGAATTGCAATGGTTAAGTGGATAACTGAACTGTCAGCTTGATGGATTTTGGGGAAATGCCGTGAATGGCATTGGTACCCACCATTGCGGATGTGATAAAGAATAGAGTTACAATTTGGGTTTATGATGTGGAAAATGGAAACGTATGGAAGACTGTTTGTTTAATTTATTGCAGGATTTATGATTATTTAGAGCATTTAATTCTTTTAATAAAGAAGGCCGAGGCCATATCTTATAGCATGTAAGTTTTATAAGGGTCTTAATACCTCTGTGTTGAAAGATTAGTTTTAGATGTAGCCCGCATACCAACTGTGTATAGCGTGGATCTGTGTAATAATAAAAAGGCCTCACAGGATTCGATCATGGGTCATTTCTTATGATGAGTTTTATAACTAGATCACTGTGTATAACATTATTATGGTTTTTAATATAATGAGCACCGTATTTTCTTTTATGTATGTGAAATGGCAATTGGTTGTCTACAGTATTTGATCCTGTGACTTTGGTGTAATGGCTTGGTTATTATATGATTTTTTTGTGTGTATAGATAATAATGTAGATTATTATTTGGGAATTCTGAGTGTCCACAGGACTCGATCCTACAATCTTGTTGCGCTTACAAGGTTCTTAATTTAATTATTGCAATCCTACTTTGGTTATTTGATATAAGATGGCTGTGACTAATTATTAGATGGGACTAGATCATAAACCAATGAATGGCCTCGATACTTTCTTTGTTTATTTGATTATGATAATGTAATTTGTGCTTAAATGTAATTATTATGTTGTAGATTATATTTGCAATTCTATTTTTTAACTGTTAGTATGCATATATTTACCAATAGTATACTGGTTATATACTAATAGTATACTCATTAGTTTTTTGTTATTATAATTAGATGATATTAAATCTAGGTTTTAATTGAAACATAGATCTAGGATACTAATTAATTGAACATGGATTTGTTGACAAATGAAATATGTCAGTAGAGTATATAGGCTAAAGAACAGCTAGGTAAAAGATCTGAAATAAAACCTAGATTTGTAGGAAACAAAAACTAAACAGTAAAAATAATACAGAATTAAAACCAAGGTGCAAAACCCTTGATAAATATTTATACATGAATTAAAATTGCAGAAGTAATCTAAATGAATAAATCATGGATGAATCTAGCATAAGAAATAAATTACAATCTACAGTTATAATTTAAAATGTAAACCCTAGAATATTTAAACAAAAAACAAACACATAGGGTGAAGGAAAATAATGTAAAGCTTTTCCTAACTTAGCCATCATTTACTTCTAGAAAATGGAATAGGAAGTCTAGGTCTTCATACCTGTAAATTGAAGCTCCTTTAATGGTTGAAACTTGCACACTCAAATATCCAGCATTAACAATTCATAAGCAGACTATGACCTATGTATTAGATGACGAAATCACTTGGGAACTAGCACGTTCCACCCAACCATGACCTAGATTCATTCTTGGTTTCAATATGGATCCCCTCGAGCTGGTTCCAACATACAAGCAGCTTTGGTCTCCTAGGGTAAGGTTTCCTAGCTCGTATATCAAGTCTGGATCATTTCTCGTTTTTCCCTTCAAGAAAATGTTCTACAAGAATTCACTTGAGAAAATAAAACAGGTAGAATAATGACTCCAAAAGATAGATCAACACCCCAAGCCTTTCCTTGGCTTGAGACTTTATAGACAAAAATTTTAGTCAAAGGGGCAGTTAAATCAAGAAATGCTTCATTTCTTGATTTAGCCCTTTTTATTTAATTTAGTACTTTTAATATTTTAACTTAGGAAATTTGATCTAGTTCCTAATTTGACCTTTATAGGTATTATACTATTTAATTTTTATCTTAGTAATAATAGTAATAGATGGAGTTTTTCCTTCTTTCTCATATTATTAATACTATTACTATATTTAATATTTATACATACCATGTATAAAAGACATAATAATATAACATTTGTTAACATTTGTCTTGGGGCATCACATGTTGTGATCCCTAGACTTACAACACTTTCTTCATTAAGGTTAGTAGGTAGATGGTTAGGTCTACTAGGCTAGGAAACCCTAGACATCCTTGCATGATGGATTCCCTTGTATAACATGGTAGTTCTTCAGTACTTGATGAGAATACAGAAATTTGAAATTTCATTTAATCACCTATAAATAAGTTTGATGAGATAAATATTGTTCTCGAGTCGTTTTCACTTGGGAATCATTAATTCTTTTAGTAACTGCTAGCGCTTACCAAATCCCATACTCAACGCTAAAAATAGGGAGTTACAAGCTTGGTGCTATTCCAGAGGTCTTCACTCAAAAATAATGCTAGGATGTACTTGTACAATACACCTATCAATACAATGGCCAACAATCCGATGTTCCAGAGCTTATGCTCAACATCAACATGGAAGGCTCCACGGCTTATGCCCAACACTTCCAACTTATCTTTTCATATGTTCCAAAGCTGCACGCTCAACACAAATATAATACTCATGTGCTCCAGAGCTTCTTGCTCAACACAATATTAACTACTCATGTGCTCTAGAGCTCCTCCCTAAACACAAAACATCTCATCAATCATGTGCTTCAGGGTCCATGCCTAACAAAACCAAGCATATATATATATCATCAACAATTGGCTTACTCCCAATCTATAAAACAAGTCATCATGTTCATATGCAGTGGGTTATTCAACCCAATATATCAAAATAAAACATCAAGATAAACACTGTCCCTCCCCACTTAGAAAAACACCATCCCTGGTATTCTAGGGACGTGGAATGACATCATGAAACAAGGCAAGGTAAACCTTTCTCGTGGTGGATTCATTCTCCCAGGTAGCCTCATCGGCTTCAAAGTGCTTCTATTTCACTTTCAAGTATACTATGGTGTATTTCATGAGCTACAGCTCTCTTTCATCCAATATAGGAATAGGTTTAGGGGAAAACTCCCATTCAGGTTCCACCTGTAATAAGGACCAATCAACTGCTTGTTTAGTATCATAAACATATTTCTTTAATAATGATGCATGGAAATATTGTGGACTCCTTATGTATGTGGGTAATGCTAGTTCATATGCCACTTCTCCTCTCTTGCCCATTATTTTAAAAGGTCCACAAATCCTAGCTGCTAACTTACCACACCCTCCCAAGCTCAACAAGATTCGTTTTTCTTTTACTTTCAAGTAGACATGGTCACTTGAAAATATTTATCTTTCCTTTTCTAATCTACACAACTTTTCTAGAGGTCTTGTGATTCTTTAAGGTTTATCTGGACCTTGGTAACCAACTGTTCCAAGTCCATTAATAAATTAGGCCCTAACATGAGCCAATCCACCGAGCTATCCCAAGTAACCGGTGTTCTACACTTCCGTTCATAGAGTACCTTAGAGGGACTCATCTTGGATAAAGCCTGATAACCGTTGTTATACGTAAAATCTGTAAGATGCAGGTATTATTCCCACTTACTCAGGTTGTTCATGACATACATCCTAAGCATGTCCTCAACAATCTAGTTTACTCTTTTTGTCTTCCCGTCTATCTGTGGGTGATAATCAGTGCTAAAGTTCAACTGCGTCTCCGATGCGGAGAATAATGATCTCCAAAAATTTCCTATAAACTTAGCATCTCTATTCGATATGATTTCCTTGGGTATTATGTACAATCTAAATATATCCTTCAAGAATATATCGACAATGTTCACTGCTTTGTAGGTTGACATCACAGGAATGAAGTGTGGTGCTTTTGACAATTTGTCAATAAATTCAAAGATATAATCATTTTGTTTCTTAATTTTCAGTAGACCAGTGATAAAATCCATACTAATGACCTCCCACTTCCATTTCGGAATGGGTAATGGCTGTAGCAATCCTAAAATATGATGGTTCTCAGCTTTGACTAGCTGACATTCCTGACATTTCGCGATAAGCATCGCAATGTCATCCTTTAACTTAGGATAGAAAAAAGTGTCTCTTGATGACGGATATCGTCTTTTGATATCCTGAGTGCCCCAAGTAGGGTGCCTGATGAAATTTTGTGAGGATTTTGGACTGAATGTCCCCTCTGTATGGAATGTGCAATCTCTCCTAGGACCATAGCAGTCCTGATTCATCTACCTTGTACTCTTTTTGTTGTTGAAACAACCTGTCCTCTTGGACTTTCTTGAGGATTTCTATATAGGAAGGGTCAACTCTATTGGTCGTTCTAATCCTCTCATGCAAATCTGCATTGGTTTGAATTAAATTCACCTCATATATCATATGTATTAAATTGAGCACATAGATCTATGTACAAACACACAACTCACATGATAGATCACACAATTTACTCAGTTATTGAAGAATGAAACAGTGCAAAAATGTCTTGCAACTGTGAATGCTTTTCATTAATCAAAGAGTAATTAGATAGATAATTACAATAAAGTACAATGGATTTAATAGCCACAAGCAATTCAAATCCACATGAGGAAGTTTGAATTTATTAGACTCTACTTGACTGTAGGTAACCAAGACCTTGTCTAAATCACTATCAGAGGACTCAATAGTTAACTGACCTTCTCTAAACCATAACCGGAGTTCATCGGAGCTCTAAAACACAAATCAAGTGTTACATTCAGTGTTGACTAAGGTTAACTGATAGTGGTAGGTGAGAAATGCACCCCACATGAGTGCAGACAAGTAAACCTAGTGCTAACTGAATGTAGAGGACTAGAACTGAATGTAACTGACTCCTAACTTAGCTTGACTAGTCATCAACTGAAGTGAACTAACCTTGGTTGGTTTCGACACTCCCAGTGGCTTCCTAAATTGTAGGGATTGGTCTAGGAGGCTCCTAAAAGGATGAAATCAAGTGCAATCAATGGCAGTGAGCCTTAATTAGTGTCCCCCACACTTTAGTAACTAAAAAATGTTCCCCAATTAGGTCAAGTGGACCCAATGATGTTAATGACTATAAATAGACTGGATGGACTCCCGATTTAGACATATGACCAAATTTGGACAAGGGAGGATTAATAATAATAACACCCCCCCTGAATGCTAACTTGGAAAAACTATGGGCCCTGGTAACTAACACCATAGGTCACCCATTACATCAAGTAAAGTAAAGTAACTGCTAAAAAACAAGGTGCTGGGGAAAAACCACATGGGAAAAAATCCCCCCCTTTAATTAAGCAGGTAGAATCATGATCAATATGGTTCTTCTATGCATAGGTATCCTGGGGCCTAGCATGTGAACCTCTCCATCATTATGTCTGGAGGAATCTTCCTCTTTGGAAGAAGAATGATATGCTCAACTAAATCATAAATATAGACAACTGCCGGATGAAGACTAGACCCATGTAGAGCAACTGAAGTCAACTGAAAAGTGAGAAAAGGTTCTTGAGAATTCAAAGAATGTGAGGAACACTCAAGAAACTGATATTTTTCATCCATGAACAGCAAACCATGAGTGGTAAGAACATCCCCAAGTGTTAGGAGCAGGTGTCCACGCGGATGCAGAAAATCTTCCTCTTTACTAGTTCTGTGAGGAGATGAGCATGTGATCAATGGTAACGAAGCACTGGGACTGTTGAGAGAGAATGATTGAGATCCATAGTCTAATATGGCTTCTAAAATAGATAATTAATCACATAATAAAATATCAGCAACCTCATATGAGGAAACTAACACCAAATCCCCATCAACAGTTTTGAAGAGAAAGTGCGGTACTTGATTTTTCACACCGGAATTGGTGAGAGCAGCTACAAGCATGACTGAAGGATTTTGGATTTTAAAATATGAACCAAATAATATAATATCATAAAGTAAATCAGATATAAATAGGTTCAAAATATATCCAAAACTGTGAAATGGAATCAAATCCCCAGCAACAATTTTGTAGGAGACTTGCGGTACTTGTTTCTTCACACCGTTGATGAGAACAGCTACAAGTGGTACTGAAAGATTATGAATTTGATATATTAAACCAAGAAATATCAGATCAGATATAAATAAGATCATATCAGATCCAATAAGGTTAATATCATATTCAAATAAATGGTTAACCGAGACGGTGGATGCACAGCTTTCTTCTTCTTCAAAATTTTGAATTTTGGTGCATGCAATCCTGCAGGAATTTGCTGGAAGATATAGATCATGGGGAGCGAATGGATAACTCTGGTAATCTGATATTTATTCCAAAATATCCAAGGTATCACATATTTTCACACCAGTAGCAACATTAGAGGGAGAAAAATCAAATTTCTCTTCACTTTCGGAAGCAATTACTGGTAAATTTTGCACAGAATTTAAAGGAAAATCACCGGTGAATGTTTGCATGGAAGTGTAGCAGAATTTTTATTCAATATCAGATATTCAAATGTATTCTTATGTTTCAGAAATATGAGAATATGAGATATCATATATCTCATGAACTTCCGGAGCATCAGGAGAAGGAGTCACTGCATGGAGACTGTTTTCAATTCGAATTGACTGTGTAGAAGCTTTTGCTTCTTCTTTATCTTGAACAACTTCATCAGAAAGAGTGGAGGCTGATATTTTTGGATAAAGGATGCTTATGGTGCTGGATGTTCTCTCCAAAGTGCTATTATGATCCTCATAAATCATTCCAAAGGTTCTGTCCAATCTTGTCCAGAGTTCCTTCGGGTCTTCAATAGATCTAATGAGGTAGCGCAAGCTAGGAGAAAGACCTGTTGCTATTGTTCCAAAAGCTCCATCACTTTTATTCAGCTAGTTAATCTTACTAAAACACTCTTTACCAATCCCAATAGACACCCGACAGAGACCTTGTCTCATCAAAGATGAAATCATTTCGAAGTTGTACCTGCAAAAAAAAAAAAAGATCCAGTAGGAGATCTGAGGAGGATAAGTGCCTTGTCCGCCGAGGCTCTGATACCATATTAAATTGAGCACATAGATCTATGGACAAACACACAACTCACATGATAGATCACACAATTTACTCAGTTATTGAAGAATGAAATAGTGCAAAAATGGCTTGCAGTTGTGAATGCTTTTCATTAATCAAAGAGTAATTAGATAGATAATTACAATGAAGTACAATGGATTTAATAGCCACAAGCAATTTGAATCCACATGAGGAAGTTCGAAATGATTATACTCTACTTGGCTGTAGGTAACCAAGACCTTGTCTAAATCACTATCGGAGGACTCAATAGTTAACCGATCTTGTCTAAACCATAACCGGAGTTCATCGGAGCTCTAAAACACAACTCAAGTGTTACATTCAGTGTTGACTAAGGTTAACTGATAGTGGTAGGTGAGAAATGCGCCCCACATGAGTGTAGTCAAGTAAACCTAGCACTAACTGAATGTAGAGGACTAGAGCTGAATGTAACTGACTCCTAACTTAGCTTGACTAGTCATCAACTGAAGTGAACTAACCTTGGTTGGTTTCGGCACTCCCAATGGCTTCCTAAATTGTAGGGATTGGTCTAGGAGGATCCTAAACTGATGCAATCAAGTGCAATCAGTGGAAGTGAGCCTTAACTAGTGTTCCCCACACTTTAGTAACTGAAACATGTTCCCCAATTAGGTCAAGTGGACCCAATGGTGTTAATGACTATAAATAGACTGGATGGACTCCTAATTTAGCCATGACTCCCGATTTAGACATATGACCAAATTTGGACAAGGGAGGATTAATAATCCTAACAATATGAGGTCATCAGATCAAAGCATCAACAACCTTGTTCTCTTTTCCCTGAATATGCTTTAGCTCAAAATGGTATTCGCTAAGGAAATCCAACCATCTGGCTTGCCTTACATTTAGATCTGGTTGATTGAATAAATACTTTAGACTCGTATTGTCTATATTTAGAAGGAATTTCCTTCCCATGAGGTAGTGCCTCCACATCTTCAAAGCGTGGATGATGGCTGCTAACGCGAGGTCAAACATAGGGTAGTTCTTCTCATTCTCTTTTAAATTTTGTGATTCATAACAGATTGCGTGATCATTTTGCAAGAGGAATCCTCCAAGTCCTTCCTTGCTTGCATCTATGCAAAAAATGAAATCCCCATCGGGATTCGCAATTCGTAGTATCGGTGCGGTCATCAAAAACTTCTTAAGCTTTTGAAAACTTTCCTCGCACTTGGTCGTCCATAAGAAATTATTTGCTTTCTTTTGCAAAGCGGTCATGGGGCAAGTGATTCTCGAGAAGTTCTCAATGAACTTTCGATAATATCCGGCTAATCCCAAAAAGGACCTAATGTCAGTGACACTCATAGGGGTAGTCCAATTCTTTATGGCTCTAATATTTTTCGGGTCCACATCTATCCCTGTCTCGGAGATAGTGTGACCTAAGTACTGTATCTGTGGTTTGTAAAAATCACATTTGATAAACTTAGCATAAATCTAGTGTTCTTGTAACACTTTTAGTACTATTCGAAGGTGTTCTTCTTCTTCCTCTTTATTTTTAGAATAAACTAGGATGTACCAAAACAAACTTATCCGGATACTTACTGAATATAATATTCATCAAGCACATGAAGTTTGTGGGTGCATTGGTCAACCTGAATGGCATTACTACAAACTCATAGTGCCCGTATCTTGTATGAAAGGAAGTTTTGTGAATATCCTCATTGTGAATCCGTACATGATAGTACCTGGATCATAGGTCAATATTTGGAAATATTTGGTCTCCTCCTACTTGATCAAACAAGTCATCGATCCTAGGGAGTGGGTAACGGTTCTTGATAGTCATCTTGTTCAACTGACGGTAATCGATGCACATCTGCATCGTACCATCCTTTTTCTTGATGAACAATATCGGTGCTCCCCAAGGGGACGTGCTTTGTCAGATACACCCTTTTTCTATAAATTCCTAGAATTATAGTTTGAGTTCCACCAACTCAGGTGCACTCATGCGGTAAGGGGATTTGGAAGCCATAACTTGTTAGAATAATCAACCCATAGTATTTACCCACTTAGACATTATTTCATTTATTTTGTCTTATTTGCCTAGTCCATGAGTCCCACCATGTGCAAGTTGCTAATTGCCTATCCATAGAGGTCAAACTTGCCATCCTTGACTCATGTAGTGCCCTTGAGAGCTTTAGGAATCAAATCTGCTTTATTCCTGGCCTCCTAGGCGCCCATCTGCTTTTTCTGCTTTATTCCCTGCTTTTTCAGTGTTTTAAGGCACATAGGAAAGCAAGACTAGGTGAGGTGAATCAGCTTTGTTGCCTCTTCCTCCTCCACTCATTCCTCCATTATTTTGCATGTATGAGCTGCCATTTGACCACTCTTTAGCTTTCCCATGCGCCCTTGCTAATTCGTGGGGTCCTTGATAGATTTGGGATCAGCTTTTTACACCTATGGGGGATTTGCCTATTTTGGGTAAGCCTGCTTTATGCTAGATTTGGATGCTTCCTTATGCATTCGATTTGCTCATGTATTCTATATATTCAGCAGCCTATGTTATTACAGGGTTGGCTATTGTACACTCAGTTAATATAATTTTGTGTTACAGCTCCATATTCAGTCTCCATTGTTGATAATTTGCATGATCAATTGTTAATTGCTGTGAGTGAAATTAATCTACTGCAGGCCTGAATTTCTACATAACTGATCCTAGTGTCAGTTCTATAGAAAATTCTAGGTCTTGTTTTGGAGGTAATACGAGGATTTCATCAAGAAACACATCCTTGAATTCTACAAGAATGGGAAATTCCTCTATTCATTGTTCTCTCTCAGACTCTATGTCTCGGATGTTTACTGCAAACAACTTGCAGCCTTTCCTAACACATTTCTTTCCTTACAAAAAATTTCTTTGGAATGCCTTGAATCTTCACTTGATTTCTTTGGTTGTCTATCCACAATATTGACTTGTGTAAGAAATTGAGCATGACATGGTGTTGTTCCAACTGGTCCATGTCGATAAGTATATCATATGATCCTAAGGGTAGGATGTTCAGGTTTATTTTTGTAGGAAAACCATTCAGGTTTACTTCACTGCATTATTTAACTATTTTCGAAACTTTTTGTTTCGTACATGTGGATAACTGTACCAGCCAAGATTTATCATACTTTACTTTTCCTAGTTTGCATACATCATTAATTTTAGGTGAAACATAGCTCGGGAAAGCACCGGGATCAATAAGTATTGAAATAGAAGTGTTCCATATCTTACCTTCTATCTCAACCATTGTAGCTTGATGACCCACCTATCGTCCATCCAATGCTGCATAAATCCGCACTGTTCCATCTATGTCCTCTGTGGTCGGTTCTTCTTGTATGTTGTGCAATACCCCACTGGTCTTGTTCTTACAATATCGAGCATAATGAGTCCCGCTGCATTTCTAGCACTTGATCTGTAGCAGGGTAGCATTGGATCCACTTACTACTGGCTTGGTAAGATTAGGAGCTGGTACATATGGCTTTGTACCAGATTTGTTGAAGTTCTTCTTTGCTGGAAAAATGTTATTCTGTTTTCTGTATCGCTGTGGGTTAAACCTAGGTCTGCGGTCATCATAAAAGTTCTTAGACTTGTCTCTATTTCATTTCATGTTCTCTTTCCTTAGTTGTCCATGCTCATAAAAGAGCCTAGCTTTGTGTAGTGTGGTATCCAATTTTTTTGGCATGTTGAATTCAATCCTTTCCCAAAAGTTGGGAGGAATACATACTAAAAATTGTTGGATCTTTACCTTTTCATCCTTAATGTATGGTACATAATGTAACATATCTAGAAATATGTTAATAAAAGAGTCCATAGTCATGGATCCCATACGTAGCTTGTGAAACACTTTCACCTTTGTGTCAAAGAACCTTTCTGACATATATTTCTCTTGAAATATTTTTTGGAAGTTATCCCAACATATTTATTTTAGATCATCTTTCTTAGCTTGTTTCAAATCTCTCCACCATCTCACTGCTTTTCCATTCAAATTATAGATGGAAAGCTGAGCCTTCGTCTCACTTGAGTAGTAATGAACTTGGAAATATTTGCTCATGCCCAGCAGCCACTCTTCATATTTATCCCTAGTGTTTACTTCACCTTCATAGGTAGGGGATCTTATTTTTCTAAATCCCCCCTAAAGACCGTCATTGCTTCTTTGTTTCTTTCTGCATGGAGAAAGAGAGTCATCGCTAGAAGTACTATGATGATCTCCTTTCAGTGCTTTAGGGGTATGTTCCTATTTTTCTTCTTCTCTTGGGCTACTGGCCTATTTATGGTAAGGTTCCCTTTTGGATCTGTTTGTGGACTGAGTAGGTTTTCCCTTTGGGCTTCCTCCCATCATATTTCTCAGTAATGCTTCATTTATGGCTTGATGTTCCATTGTCTAATTCAGACTATCTTCTCTGAAACTTTGCAATTCTGCTTGAACACTATGTATGGTCTTAAAAATATCAGAATTCAGTTCCACCACCAGTTCTGCTTCCGAGGTGGGGCTGTTCATTTTTCCTTGCCAGTTGTTGTCTTCTTTAGTGTTCACGATCTGAACTGCTCTGTAAACATTCCTGTAATTTGCAAGTTTTTAAATCACAGGAAAAAATTATGTTAGGTAACTATATTTACAAATATACTTTATTTTCTTTGCAACAAATGTTTGGTATCCCCATTGGTCTCTTAGTGTTGAAACTGGGCTCTGATACCACTTGTAATGCCCCCAAAAATTGAAAATAAGAAAAAATTTACTAGGCCAGTAAAAACTACCTATGTTGGACATTATTGAACTTATAGAATATAACGTACAGTAAGTGTACCACTATTTTACCGTAAGCTATTCGTACATTCTACCTTCTTAGTTTCAATTAGGATTATTACTGTGTGTTACATTATGGTGTTGTAATGCTAATTACTAAGATATTCTTATATTTATATACTGTTGTGTATGTGTAGTTACTTTGATTATGTACTTCTTTAATTTCAACATGTGGTTACTTATAATCTATATGGTTCTAACTTAACTTTGTTCTTGGAACCAAAGTGCATGGAGTGGTGGGACTAGTTCTCCCATGTGACTGTCTAAGAGGTAAAGTTTCTACTTGTATAGAAGGCTTACTTAGTTTGGTTTGAACTAAGGAACTTCCTCCTCTTTATGTGCAGTTTATACTTTGCGACAACAACTTGTTACTGAGTACTTTGATTATTAATACACCTATTGGTTGTTATTACTGTGTTTTACCGACTTAGGTTAGTGGCAAATTAATTACCACATTTTATATTTATAGTGTGATTATCATCGAATGTTCATATCCTAGCATTTGTAATTACACATTTATTTTATTAAAAATATTAAAATATCTTTTTATTATTCTTGGAAAGTATATAAAGTTTGGCTAAAGACCCATTCTTGACTCTATAAATAATAATATTACCATGGCATATTTCATATGCCATGGTCCCTAGCTTAGACCCTAAGGAAAATGATGAGAAAAGGGTTCTAAGGCTTAGAGCCTATGGTTAAGCGATATACATATGTTACATGTTGACCTTGTATCCATTTGGGGTGGCGAATATATATCATAGTTTAAACCATTGCACATTGGGGTTTAAGACTTTGCATGGTAATGGCAGCATTCGAATTGGTAATGCATAAGACTATAGAGATGTGGGTTTTAGAGTTTGATAATGGCCAATAGGCTGGTGCTATTAATGTGCATTGGGGTGTGTGGAAGCCCAAACCTAGGGCTTGGCTCATGACGGGCTTGGTCATTTTGTTTGTTTGTTGTTTTCTCTTAGCTCTGGTGTGGATGGAGCAGGATGACCTCGCTAGTCTCAACAGGAAGGTAATATGTTGAATTCATTTTTCTTAGTTCCTATTTGTTGTAGCTTGTAACACCAATATTTTCTCCTCATCATTCTCTTGCGCTATCGCAAGGTTACAGGGCTGGAGAGGAAGATGTTTGGTTCATAGCTTGCAAACAACCATGGGAAAGCGTTACTCTTACGGTAAGCTTGCTAGCAATGTCATTACTTGTCCCTCTCATATTTAGATCTGGGTTTTGAACTTTGTCGTGGTTGGGGTCTAATGGAGTCTGGCTCCATTAGCACTCTACATTCTATGTAGCGACAGACTTGGGATTTAAGTTGTGGGGTTTCGTTGGCTTTCGGGTTTGAGTTTGTAAAGACTTGGGTTTGTAAATAATATCATTTCAGTCGTTAAATGAAACTTCGTGCCTTAGCAAGATCTATGTATATTTTTATAAATTGTATTATGGTTTTTGTTATGACTCAGGGAAGCACCATTGCTTGCAATGGTGCAATGGCCACAGGGGACGACTATGTAAATTTGTTACAACTTTATGAATATTGTGTGTGTAAAATAGTTCTACGTTGATGCTTATTATGATGTTGCATTTTAATCTTTGATTTCTATTTATATGGAAAATTCCTTCGTTGAATTGTAATGGTTAAATGGATGATTGAACAGTCAGCTTGATGGATTTTGGGGCCACGCCATGAATGGTGTTGGTACCTACCATTGTGGCTATGATAAAGAATAGAGTTACAGTTGGGGTTTATGATGTGGAAAATGGAAACATATGGCAGACTATTTGTTTAATTTATCATAGGGTTTATGATTCTTTAGAGCATTTAATTCTTTTAATAAAGAAGGTCGAGGCCATAGATTATAGTGTGTAAGTTTATAAGGCCCTTACGACCTTTGTGTTGAAAGATTAGTTTTAGATCCAACCTGCATACCAACTATGTATAGAGTGGCTCTGTGTAATAATAAAAAGGTTTCATAGGATTCGATCCTAAGTCATTGCTTATGATGAGGTTTATAACTCGATCACTGTGTATAACATTATTATGGTTTTTAATATAATGAGCATAGTATTTTCTTTTATGTATGGGAAATGGAAATTGGTTGTCTACACGATTCGTTCCTGCGACCTTGGTGAAATGGCTTGGTTATTATATGATTTTTTTGTGTATAGATAATAATGTGGATTCTTATTTGGGCATTCTGATTGTCCACAGGACTCGATCCTACAACCTCGTTGCTCTTACATCATTATTAATTTAATTATTGCAATGCTACTTTGGTTATTTGATATAAGATGGCTATGAGTAATTATTAGATGGGACTGGATCATAGACCAATCAATGGTCTCGATACTTGCTTTGTTTATTTGATTACGATAATGTTAATTTTAATGGAAATGATTTGGTATTTATCGTAAATGTATTATACATACCTTGAAAGTTCTTCTCTAGTCCTTATCTTGATTTACTATGGGATGTTTATAATTTGTGCTTAGATGTAATTATTATGTTGTAGATTATATCTATAATTCTATTTTTTGACTATTAGTATATATATATATATATATACTGGTTATATACTAATAGTATACTGATTAGTTTCTTGTTATTATAATTAAATGATATTAAATATAGGTTTTAATTCAAACATAGATCCAGAGTAGTAATTACTTCAACATGGCTCTACTAAAAAATGAAATCTATCAGTAGAGTCTATAGGCCAAAGAATAGCTAGGTAAAAGGTCTGAAATAAAACCTAGATTTGTAGGAAACACAGTATAAACAGCGTTCGGGTACATAGGGTACTCCCAAAATACCGAACACCTTTAGCTACCGCTTCACACAAATAGATCATATATCAACACACCGATGTTCGCCACGCAGTTAAAACCCTCAAGAGGGAAACATTCCACGGCCCCATCCAAATAGCTATTTGGAGCAATTTATTATGCAAAAGAAATAAAGTTACATGAGCTTCTCATAATCGATCAACTAGACAAGGACCCTCTATGCTCTTTAAATAGAGATCATAGACCAATCGGGTGTTAAGCCACAGATCAATGGTAGGTATGATCTAAGAGAAGTTGAACCATCAGATTACTCTATGCCTAGAACATATCGTGACCATCGGATTAGAATATTTACAAATGCATACTAATGCATACTAAAGAAACACACTTTTACCTAACAAATATATTACACAAGTTGATCTTAACTAACTCCTAAGTGTCTAAATATCCTAACATCCCCCCTTAAGAACAACTTGGGATAGGATTGAAGGATTTACAAAAGTGACACTATTAGGAGAAGGAAGGAGGCATTAGAGCATATCCCCCCTTAAAGACACATTCCTGAACTCCTAACATAGACCAAAGTTTAGAAAAATTTGCTTCTATAAGAGACTTGGTGAAGATGTCTGCAACTTGATCATCTGTAGGGAAATAGAGAACTTCAATAACACTATTATGAACAAGATTTCTGATGAAGTGCATCTGTAGCTCAATGGATTTGCTGTGCTGATGTAAAATTAGATCTTTGGAAAGCTTGATGGAACTTTGATTGTCACATCAAAGTGGAGTAGGTTGTTGTTGCTCAAATCCAAAATCTAAAAGGATCTATCAAAGCCATAAAGCTTCCTGACTAGCATTAACTATGGCTCGATATTTTGCTTCTGCTGAAGAAAGAGCAAGAGTTTGTTGTCTCTTACAAGCACAAGTGACAGGTCCAGATCCTAGACTAAAAACATAACCTCCAATAGAATTTCGATCATCAGGATCGTCGTCCCAATCTGAATCAGTGAAACCAACCAACAAAGGTTTCCCCCTTGTACTGTAATGAATCCCAAACTAAATTGTACCTCGAATATATCAAAGTATTCTTTTTGCTACTTTCCAGTGACTTTCATGAGGAGTTTGCATATAACGGGAAACATAACCAACGGCAAAGGAAAGGTCAGGACGAGAATGAGTCAAGTATAAAAGACTACCAACAAGCTGACGATACAAGGTGGCATCTACTTCAGGGGAAGTACAAGTGGCAGAAAGTTTGACTCCAAACTAGAAGGGAGAAGGGGCTAGTTTACAATCTTCCATGTGGAAGCAATGAAGAAGGTCACAAGCATACTTAGACTGGGAAAGAAAGATTCCTTCTTTTGTTTGTAAGACTTGGAGACTAAAAAAATAATGCAAATGTCTTAAGTATGAAATTTCAAAATTTTGCTTAAGACTGGATTTCACATGGGTTATAAGTTTAGGGTCACTACCGGTAAGGATAAGATCATCAACATAAAGAACAAGTATGATGAGATGGTTTCCTACTTTCTTGGTATAGACATTGGGGTCAGAATGGCATCTAGAAAAACTAGTGTCAAGGAGAAAGCTATCCATTTTGGCATACCAAGCTCTAAGATCTTACTTAAGGCCATATAAGGATTTCTTAAGGAGACAAACAAGGCTAGAGTTATTATGAACATATCCAGGAGGTTGTTCCATGTAAATTTATTCGTGTAAATCACCATGTAAGAAGGCAGACTTGACATCCATTTGATGGACTTCCCAGTTATGTAAGGCTGCAAGGGAAAGGACAAGGCGGATGGAGTTCATTTTTGCTACAGGGGCAAATGTTTCATTGTAGTCAATCCCTTCAACTTGGGAAGAACCTTTGGAAACTAACATTTCCTTAAGTCTTTCAACACTTCCATCTGATGCATACTTAGTTCTATAGACCCATTTACATCTAACATTTTTTCTTCCTTTTGGAAGAGGAACAAGATCCCAAGTATCATTCGCCATTAAGGAACTATATTCTTCATCCATAGCTGCATCCCAATCTGGATTTCCTGAAGCTTCTACAAAATTTTCTTGATCATGATTCTCAGAAACTTGAGCCAAAAGAGAAGAGGCTCGCTGAAACTGAGAACGTGTTCGACGTTGATCTCTAGGATCATCGGGAAGATCACCAGCTACTTCACATGTTGAACGGACCCATCGAGGAAGTATTGGTGTTGGTGCAATTAGAGGAACATGAGTAGGCAGAGGTGGATTTTCATCCTCACTATCATCATCAGAAACTAGAGTTGGAAACCTGTCAAGGAAGTTGGAAGAAGAATAAGAAGGCACAATCGCTGAATCAGGCTCGTAGGCCAAATATGGTACACCCGCCAAGTTAGGCTCGCAGGCCAAGAGATTTTCATCAAATTTAACATCTCTTCTAGTGATCATATCATGTGAATGGGGATGAAGAAGTCTATAACCTTTTACATCTTTAGAATATCCAACAAATATGCACTTTTCACTTTTAGGCTGCAATGCTTTCCATTTTTCATCCAGATTGTGAGCCCATGCTTCACAACCAAACAAACAAAAGTGACTTACATCTGGTTTAATTTTACTCCATGCTTCTTCCGGTGTTATACCTTGTAAAACTTTAGTGGGTGTGCGATTAACTATGTAATTTGCACAATTTATGGCCTCAGCCCAATATTGAAGACTTAGTCCCTTAGATTGGATCATACAATTAGCCATTTCTTTTAAAGTGCGGTTCTTCTGTTTAGCTACACCATTTTGTTGAGGTGTATATGGAACAGTGTGTTGTTGTTGGACTCCTTGTTCAGTGCAGAAAGTAGTAAACTTGTTGTTAACATATTCTCCTCCATTTTCAGATCTTAACTTAATAATTTGATGACCAGATTGTTTTTCAACAAGGGCCTTGTATGCCAATAATATGTTAAATACTTTGCTCTTAAGTTTTAGGAAGTAAACCCAAGTGCATCTGGAGTAGTCATCAATGAAATTTAAGAAATATTTGAAACTAGAAAAGGAAGTAGATGGAAGAGGACCACACAAGTCACTATGCACAAGCTCCAAAGGAACCAAGGCATGCCAAGAGGCACGTTTGTAAAAACTGTCCTAATGATGTTTTCTGAGTACACAACCAAAATAAACACCATCCTTGCAAGATACCATTGGAATACCAGTCACGATATTGTCTTTACATAGTTGTTGCAATGGGTGATAATTTAAGTGACCAAATCGCTCATGCTAAAGTTTGCTCAAGTTATCACTATGAGCAACAAAAACTAAAGGAAAAGGTGATGACCCAAAGTTGTTAAATTTGTACAACCTGGTAATATCATCAACAGTTCCAGGAGCAAGGACATTTTGAGGATTTTTAAAATCCTTGATTACAACTTGGTGAGGTGTAAAAGTCACAGTTTTACCTTCACCTGAATGAGTAATTTGATAGAATGATAACAAATTGCAGGAAATTTTTGGAACACACAGTACATCACTGAAACAACCATTTTCTACTAGAACTATTCCAGATCCTACAACACTTAGAGATCTATCATCACCAACAAATATTTGTTTGGTGTTACATTCATGCATAGTAGAAAATATGGCTTGATCCTTAGCCATATGATAAGATGCTCCATAATCAATAAGCCATTCATTTGAAGTAGAAGAAGAAGATGTAGTATAAGAGTAACCAGAAGTACAAAGTGCATGTCCATGAGAGTTAGATTCTAAATACGAATCTATGCTGATGTGTTGCTTCTTCATTGCTACTTCTAAGGCTTCCATCTTCTTGAAACACTTAGATTCATCATGATTATCTTTCCCACAAAAATTGAAATGACGCTCAGTCTTCTTTCCTTTTTGCTTGGATCCTTTGTCATTTTTTAAAGAAGGAGCTGACTGAGAGGGTTTGGGACCCTTGTTGTCTGGCTTAGTATTGCGAAAATTATGTTTCTTGGGAGGCTTGGACTTTTCTTTCTGTTGGGACAATAAGGCTTTCCCAGATGTATCTGCATTGTTAATTATTCCAAGATGAATGAGCTTTTCTTGCTCTCTAATTAAGGAATCAGAAAAGGATTCAAGACTAGGGTCTTGATAGCTAGATGCAGTTAAGGATTCTTTCATGGAGTAGAATGTAGATACAAAAACAGAATATGCAAGTCCAAGTTTGGAAAGAATATGATAGATACATTGTTTGTCTTGTTTATTAATCTTGCATTCTGCACATAAGAGTCTAAGAGTTTTATACTTAGATAAATATTCTTGAATGCATGAAAAATCATTTAGATTCAAGGAAAGCAACTCATTCTCAAGTTGATGACCCCAAATTTCATTCTGTTTACTAAACATAGATTCCAACTTTTCCCAAGCTTTATCAGGTTCATCAATTCCAGATATGTGGAATCGCAAATCAGTAGAGATTAAACATCGTCCATATGATATTTCCATGAGAAATAGTTAGAAATTGTAAGTATAATATCACAAGAGGCAGCCATACTGTAAAATAATGGCTGAAGAAGAAGAAACTAACTGTCTGGTTGCAAAGAGCTCGAAAAAATATGCGGTTTAAAAAAAAATGGCACTGAAAAATGATTCTAGATTATGAAATTATGCTTGATCAAAGAAAATGTTGAAGATGTCCCCAATAGTGATGTGGCAGATATTAACTTGACTAAATTAAAAAAAGAACCCCCCTCTTCCCAAGATGAACCTTTGACAATCACTTTACAATAAAGTTGCTTTGAAGTGAATCACTTTTGTAGAATAAGTGAGATTCACTTTTGCAATAATGTTACTTTTAAATAGTGCGCCAATAAATTAAAAGACTTAAGTGACTCACTTTTTATTTTATTTTATTTATGTGAAATGCACTTTTACAATAAAGTAACTTGAACATAGAAATTGCATGCACTAAAAAGTAGCTTAATAAGACTTGAACTCAAGACCTATTAAGGAATAAAACAACTTTGGACCAAGTGAGCTAAGTTTAAAAGGTACGTAAAAGAATGGAAAGAGGAAGGGTTTTTTTTTTTAACTCCTCTCTCATTCTCCGTGCTTGCCTTTTTTTCCTACAAATCACAAAAAAAAAACGAAAAACAAAAACAAATTTTTGTTTCCACACAATCGGGTTAGATCTTGGTTAGCTTACCCGGAAAGTCTGTGTTTTCAAGTCTTCTCGTCGTTTCTTATTTGCTGTGATCACATAAGGTACACGACAAAGAGCATACGTAGTCGAGAAGACAAGAAAAAAAGCTTTCCCTTATTGTTTCTGATTCGCCGCGATCGCGCAAGGTGCATGGAAAAGAGTATACGCAGTCAGGGAAGACAACAGTTCGAGACTAAAACAAAAAAATCTAATAATAAAACTAATAAGATATGAGATAGTTTAAAAAAAAACAAATCCGTCACTGTAAAATTATACCTTCAGATTTTCCAAAATGGGTGTTTCTGGAACAAACAGAAATGGTTTTTGGTGAAACGAAAACTATTTCCCAATGGAAACGGCACTCCAGATGTAGTGGAACAGCTCCCATAGGACAAAAGTTCATAGAAAATATAGAACCAGAAACCCTTTCAATATTTCGACAACACCGGTTCCAGATCTTGATCAAAACCGAAAGCGGCTCTTCATAAAAGTTCTGATACCATGTTCAAGTACATAGGGTACTCCCAAAAGACCAAACACCTTCATATATTTATTCACACAAATAGATCATAGATCAACACACCGATGTTTGTCACGTGGTTAAAACCCTCGAGAGGAAAACAGTCCATGGCCCAAGCCAAATAGCTACTTGGAGCCATTCATTATGCAAAACAAAGAAAGTTACATGAGTTTCTCATAATCGATTAAATAGCCAAGGACTGTCTATTCTCTTTAAATATAGATCATAGACCAATCGGGTGTTAATCCATGGATCAATGGTAGGTATGATCTAAAAGAAGTTGAACTATCGGATTACTCTATGTCTAGAACATATCGTGACCGTCGGATTAGAATATTTACAAATGCATACTAATGCATACTAAAGAAACACACTTTTACCTAACAGATATATTACATAAGTTGATCTTAACTAACTCCTAAGTCTCTAAATATCCTAACAAATAGTAAAAAAAATACAAAAGTAAAACCAAGGTGCGAAACGCTTGATAAATATTTATACACAAATAAAAATTGCAGAAGTAAGCTAAATGAATAAACCCTCGATGAATCTAGCATAGGAAATAAATTACAGCCTAGGGTTATAATTTAAAATGTAAACCCTAGAAGATTTAAATAGAAAACAAAAATGTATGGTTAGGGAAAATAATGTAAACCTTTGCCAAACTTAGCTAGAATTTACTTCTAGAAATTGGAATAGGCAGTTTAGGGATTCATACCTATAAGTTGAAGCTCCTTTAATGGATGAAACTTACACACTCAAGTAACCAGCATTAACAATTCATATGCAGACTCTGACCTCTATATTAGATGACCGAATCACTTGGTAACTACTATGTTCCACCCAACCATGACCCTGAACTATTCCTGGTTTCAATCTGGATCCCCCAGAGCTAGTTCCAACATGCAAGTAGCTTAGAGCTCCTAGGGTAAGGTTTCCTAGGTTGTATATCAGGTCTGGATCATTTCTCCTTTTTTCCTTCAGGAAAATATTCTCCAAAAATTCAATTGAGAAAATAAAACTGGCATAATAGTGACTCCAAAAGATAGATCAACACCCCAAGCCTTTCCTTGGCTTGAGACTTTACAGACAAACCTTTCAGTCAAAGGGGCAGTTAAATAAAGAAATGCTTCATTTCTTGATTTAACCCTTTTTATTTAATCTAGTACTTCTAATATTTTAACTTAAGAAATTTTAGCTAATTCCTAATTTGGCCTTTATAGGTATTATACTATTTAATTTGTATCTTAGTAATAATGGTAATAGATGGAACTTTTTCTTCTTTCACATATTATTAATACTATTACTATATTTAATCTTTATACATACCATGCATAAAAGACATAATAATATAACATTTGTTATCATTTGTCTTGGGGTATCACATGTTATGATCCGTAGACTTACAACACTTTTTTCATTAAGGTTAGCAGGTAGATGGTTAGGTCTACTAGGCTAGGAAACTCTAAACATCCTTGCATGTTGTATTCCCTCATATGACATGGTAGTAATTTAGTACTTAATGAGAATACAGAAATTCAAAATTTCATTTAATCATTTATAAATAAGTCTGATGAGATAAATATTTTTCTCGAGTCATTTTCACTCGGGAATCATTAATTCTTTTCAGTAACTCCTAGCGCTTACCAGAGCCCATACTCAATACTAAAAACAGGGAGTTACAAACTTAGTGCTATTCCAGAGCTCTTCACTCAACATTAATGATAGGATGTACTTGTACGATACACCTAGGAATACAATGGACAAGGATCTGATGTTCCAAAACTTATGCTCAACATCAACATGGAAGGCTCTAGGGCTTATGCCCAACACTTCCAACTTATCTTTTCATGTGTTCCAGAGCTGCACGCTCAACACAAATATAATACTCATGTGCTCCAGAGCTTCTTGCTCAACACAATATTAAATACTCATGTGCTCCAGAGCTCCTCGCTCAACACAAAACATCTCATCAATCATGTGCTTCAGGGTCCACGTGCAACACAACCAAGCATATATATATCATCAACAATTGGCTTATGCCCAATCTATAAAAAAAATCATCATGTTCATATGGAGTGGGGTCTTCGACCCAATATATCAAAATAAAACATCAAGATAACATCATAATCAATAGGCTCATGGCTATAAGTGTTAGGTCCAAATTTCAGGATATTACATCCCTCCCCGCTTAGAACAACAACGTCCCTGGTCAACCTACAAGGCAGTACACATTGCCGATATATTCTTGAAGGAGATATTTAGATTGCATGTGATACCCAAGGCAATCATCTCAGATCAAGATACAAAGTTTACTTTTGGAGATATTTATTCTTTGGACTAGAGACACAGTTGAACTTTAGTACTGCTTATCACCTGTAGACAAACATGCAAACAAAAAGGGTAAACGATATTGTTGAGGACATGCTTAGGATCTATGTCATGAACAACCCCACTAAGTGGGAAGATTACCTGCATCTTGTAAAGTTTGCATATAACAACGTTTATCAGACTTTCACCAAGATGATTCCCTTTGAGGTACTCTATGGACAGAAGTGTAGAACATTGGTTACTTGGGATATCCCAGTGGATCGACTCATGTTAGGGCCTGATTTATTAATGGACTTGGAACAATTGGTTACCAAGGTCCAAGTGAACCTCAAAGAAGCACAAGACCGCCAGAAAAGTTACACAGATCAACAAAGGAAAGATAAATATTATCAAATATGTGACCATGTCTACTTGAAAGTAAAAGCAAAACAGATCTCGTTGATCTTAGGGAGGTGCAAGAAGTTAGCACCTAGATTTTGTGGACCTTTTTAAATACTAGCCAAGAGAGGGTCAGTGGCATGTGAACTAGCATTACCTACACACATAAGAGTCCATAATATTTTCCATGCATCATTATTAAAGAAATATGTTTGTGATACTAAACATGTAGTTGATGTAATGTCCCCGATCCCTCCGACCGGCAAAGAGGACGCTACCATGGCGCTAACCATCCGGGCTACCAGCCCCATGATCATGTGAATTCATAAAAATGCTGAAAATGAATGCATTGAAGTAGAACATACACAGGTGCAATTATCTATCATACACATCGAAAGCAACATACATTCATACAGGCATTCATTCAACATGTTCATCATAATCATTAACAGTAAATAGGGTTACGGAAGTAAAATGGACAAGATTACTTATCTTATGAAGAAATCATTCCGCAACCAACTACGTCGCTGCAACGTTCCACCCAACCATAGGCCAGCGTGCTCCTTAATCTCTCAGCAACACTGTCACCCCCAAGCTGGGCATGATTCTCCAAGGAATAAGGAACAAGCAGGCTTACACATAGCCAAGGATACACAAACACAGCCAAGCCAATGTAGTTGGGCTTATCTGGCCATCAACAAAACAGCCAAGCCAACATGGTCAAGTTTATCAGGCCATCAAGGAGTTGGAAAAGGCTAAATGGTAAGCTGGTGAGCTCATTACGGAGCCAAGAACACCTACACCAGAACTAGCCTGGCTTCTAAGACACCCACACACACCCAACACAAGGAATCAGTCCCTTCTCTACTACACAGTCCCTTAGGCCCTGCATTCCCTTCCAGTTCTATTAAGGGGTTGTGGAGAAGAAATCCAGCCCTCTAGCTCTGTCCGTGTGGTTTCCATCCACCAGGTTTATCAAGCAAACCAAGCCCCCATCCCTGCTCCCAACACAGTCTGAAGACCAACCATTGCACACATGCAATCAAATTAGCTGTCACAGCTTAAACAGGGAAAATGACTCCTGGGTGAATTTTAACAGTCCCAAACATATCAGTTAACACAGCTCATGTATGAGTGAACACAGCTCACAACATGGGGAGAAAAGTAGTCCCGAAATGTATCAGTGAGCACAGCTCACAACATGGGGAAAACAACATCCCTTCCTAGGCAACGAAGCCACCAGGAAGACTTACACAGACCACACTGGGGAAGATAAAATACAAAATCCTGACCTGTGAGTGAGAGAAACTTGCACCAGACCCCAAATGTAAAGAAGACCACAACAATCACAACATAAGGGAGACCACAGCAACAAAACAAATCTTGTGGAGAATGGTGGCAACCATAAATCACGGGAAGAAGAATAGTCCCAATCTCAACATCGAAATGACAATAAATTACATGGCCATACCAGTCTGTAAAGAGATCATACAGTCGAAAACATGAATGGCCCTTCACGGGAAAATCATGGATGAAAGAGCACGGCTCCTAGCTCGCTGTGTGAGTCAAAACCAGGAAAAATTCCTGTGCGTGAGAATAATGAATAGACAATGGTCCCTACTTGAGGATTAATAGCTCTGCCTATGTGCGTGGATGAACAAACAACAGCGAGAATGCATAGTAGTCATTCCTCTGCCCAACGTGAGGTTCAATCTGCTCGTGGAGCGTGCGTGTGGGCAAGGACTGACAGTTCTACCACACTCCACCCCTAGCAATAACTGCCCCAACTAACAGTAGAGCTTTTTAATGGTGGTGGTTGGATAAAACAAGGAAATATGACACATGGATGCTCCCTCATTGCCCAAGGTTTGACATTTCCCCCACCCATATCCTTGTGAAAATCATGCCCTTTTCATTATGGTTGCAGTGATCATAGTTGGTTGGGTTTATTTAATTAAAGATACATATTTACATGATAGCAAAACTCAATATGTATGTTGCATGCCTCGATATACTATCGGTGACAATTTAAATCCGAAACATAGCATAACCAATCAATGGTGGGGCCTTGGCCTTTAGCTCCACACCATGATCATTACAATATATACATCATGTACATTTAATGCAACGAGGTCAAAACTGGGGTGTTACAGTTGATTGGTCCTTATTAGAGGTGGAACCTAAAGGGAAGTCTGCTCGTGAACCTATTCATATATTGGATAAGAGAGAGGTGCAACTCAGGAAGCACACAGTAGTCCATTTGAAAGTGCAATGGAATCACTTTGAAGCCGATGAGGATACTTGGGAGAATAAATCCACCATGATAAAGGCTTACTCCGCCTTGTTTCATGATGTCATTCTCACTCCCTAGAACATCAGGGATGGTGTTGTTCTAAGAGGGGAGGGATGTAATATCCTAAATTTTGGACCTAACGCTTATAGGCATTGATTATGATGTTATCTTGATTTTTTATTTTGATATATTGGGTCGAAGACCCCACTACATATGAACATGATGATTTTTTTATATATAGGGTGTAAGACAGTTGTTGATGATATATATATATGCTTGTTTTGTTGAGCGTGGACCCTGAAGCACATGATTAATGAGATGTTTTGTGTTGAGCGAGGAGATCAGGAGCACATGGTTAATTAATGTTTTATGTTGAGCGAGAAGCTTTGGAGCACATGAGTACTTATATTTTTGTTGAGCGAGAAGATTTGGAGCACATGAGTTTTGAGACATTTGCGTTGAGCATGAAGCTCTGGAACAAATGAAACAATAAATTGTAAGTGTTGGGAATAATCCCTAGAGCCTTCCATGCTGAGGTTAATCATAAGCTCTCAAACATTAGATCCTTGGCCATTGTATCCATAGGTGTATTGTACAAGTACATCCTAGCATTAGTGTTGAGCGAAGAGCTCTGGAATTGCACTAAGTTTGTGACTCCCTATTTTTGGCGTTGAGTATGGGCTCTGGTAAGCTCTAGGATTTACTGAAAAGAATTAATGATTTTCGAGTGAAAATGAGTTGAGAAAAATATTGATCTCAACTCACTTATTTATAAGTGATTAAATGAAATTTTGAATTTCTATATTCTCATCAAGTACTGAAGAACTACCATGTTATACAAGGGAATCTGATATGCAAGGATGTTTAGAGTTTCCTAGCCTAGTATACCTAACCATCTACCTAATGACCTTAATCAAGAAAGTATCATAAGTCTACGGATCATAGTATTTTATACCTGTTATAGTTGATTTTACCACTCCAGGTGAATCACACTTGTATGGCCTTTCCCCCGTCCCTCTGCAAACTCCTTGGACCCCTTGGACCATTTTTTGTCCTTTGATGTTTCCTTGACCATCCCTAAAGACATGTGAAAATCCATATATGCAACTCTTAAACCCATAATTGCGTATATACATGGATTTTACCCCTAAAACCGCATACATAGGGATGTGTGCATAATCCAAATCCTTTTGGAGTTTTCCTTGACATGGATCTGACTTACTTGACTCTTGGCCTTCCATATGCCTTGAGATCGCTCAGATTAGACCTTTCATTACCCCTTTGAAAAGCTATATAAGGAACTCTTTGGTACATTGAAGGCATATGAGAGAATTGAGAGCAAAGAAACTATATTCCATTGTTGCCAGAACTTATGCTTGAGTTTTCATCCCTTTCTCCCTTCGAGAAATTTTGTGTTCTTCCCAATCTTGCATTTTGCTTGTGAGCTTGCTATCGAGAGATGGAGGATTGAGGTGGTGGAGACCCAAGTGGGGGATTCAGTTTCTTCGATTCGTAGACGTGCTGACAGACGTTATATCCATTGTAAAATTTGATTTTATATTAATAGAAATATCTTTTTATGTCCAATAATGTATGTTTGAATGAATATTTTATTAATGGGATGATTTCAAATGTTTATACATTGTTGATTATATATGGTAGAATAGATCTAACACCAAGATATATAGTATGCTTGTCTTGTTTACTTGTTGTTGAGGACGTGATTAATCAATTCAAGCTAATGTTGGAAAGCTCAACGGGGATCTACTTCAACCATCTGGAATAAGGTACGAGGTCAGATAATTTAGTGTTAGATGTTTAATTTCTATTGCATATTGGAAAGGATTGATTTCTGGAGTCAAGCTATCTGTTGTGGTACCCCAAGCCATAGGAATTTCTCTCCGTAACAAAATTGACGACTCCGTTGGGGAGTTCTTAGTAGTTGTCCTTTGGGGGTTTTCTATTGGCATTCAATGACTTTGAATTGCTCTTTTTCTCTTGTTTCTGTGTTGGGTCTGGGGCCATGTTTTCCTGGTGGTGTCTGACTGGTGTGAATTTTGTCTCAGCTTGTCTATTTTCCTTTATTTTTATGCACCTTTCTTCCTTTACGTGAGTTTTTAACTCACAGTCGCGTATATACGTGGGTTTCTTTGCTATTTCCGCGTACACACGCGGGTTTACTGTGAACAGTCATGTATGCCCTTAGTCTTGCCTTCTAGAGGAATTTGGATGGTTGCTGGGTGAATTTTGATGATTGCTGAGTCTCCTTTGATAATGCTAGAGTCTGTCTACATCCCTGATTCTGACCAGAGACGTTTTTTTTAGGGTAAAATTTCTTTTTTTAAGAATGTTCTTGTCATTGCATTTTCAATTTTTTATTTTGGTATTAGTGCAATAGATTTCTTTTACCTTAGTGATTTGCTTGAGTGATGATTGAGTTTTCTTGCAGAGTCTGGGGGTTGTAGAACCATTCTTTTTCTTTTGTATCTCATTTTTATTTCAAAAAATCCAAAAATATTTGCTTATCATCATGCATTGCATATTCCATTTTGCATAGTACTTGCACTAGATTTGCTTTGGAGTATTAGTCAGGATTTCATATAGGAAAGTTTGCATTTATCATTTGAAGAGAATTACGCATTTCACATAGTAGCATACCCTGTTTTTCATGGACACAATGCATTTGCATTGATTGTTAGGTGTGCATTTTACTTCATGTTGTGTCATAACGTCATTAGTTGCACGGCCATATCCCTCTTTTGAGTAATAAATCCAATTAAAATCAACGCTTAATTAAAATGAACTACACTATTTTATTTGATAGGGTTCACCAACAAGCTTAGGTTTTAGGGTCTTGGAATAGTTCATTGTGAGTCAATTCTCCAAGATCACTAAACAACAACATGTATGTGTCTGTGTAGGTGAGTGTGTGAAATTCCTTGGTATAACCAGTGTTTCTCAGGATCCTCCTCTCACACTACTACATTTTGACCAAAAATCCGACAGCCGTCATGTCGAATTTTCGACACTTTCCTGTCGCATGTATGACACTTTGATTTTTTTTTAAGCGTCGAAAATTTGTCGTCGGTTTTCCGACACCTAAATAACCGTCGGTTAAGCGACACCTAAGTAACCGTCGGTTAAATTTAAAGCGTTGGATAAGCGACGGCATATCTTCGATGGTAGTGAAAGCTTTTTAAGAAAATAACCTCCCTGTCGTCGGTTAAGCGACAGAAGTACCGTCGGATATGCGACGGATATTGAGAATAGGTGTCAGAAAAGTGACACAAGGAACTGTCGGATCAGCGACGGATATTAAAAGACGCGTCGAAAAAGAGAAAGATCTCACCGTCGGATAAGCGACGGTTATCTATAATATGCGTCGGAAATGTGACATTTAAAACCGTCGCTTAAGCGACGCTTGGTGAATTTTTTTTAAAAAAATTAAATTTTTTTTTTGCTAATTTCTTATTCTTTCTGATTTCCCTGTACCATTTATAATCATCAATGGTATTAATGGTATGACAGATCGCCTTTACTACTAGCCGCTTTGGATGTCCAACTGGTTTTTTTGGACCGGACTTGCCACATTGCAGAGCTCACAATGCTTATTCCGTGCCCTCCCTATCTTTCTTGCCTTCTCTCGTGCACACCAAGTTTCACTGGAGATCAATGTGCACAAATACACTCACTCACGACTTCAAAGTAATGTTGTTCCAATGCATTAATTGCGAAGGGATGTGGTAGTTGAGCTTATCACGTTGATGGCATCACATGTGCATTAATTGAAAATGACTCTATGTTGTGCCCCATGGTTGTCTAGCAGTCAGTCCTAAACTTCACACACCAGATCTATCCTTTTCAGATTACCTTCGAGACTTTTAGTACAATAGATACAGAGTTTTACTTTTACTAGTAAATCACTTTGTTGGATCAATCTTGACCCTACGACTACATTTTCTTTCCATATGTTGGTAACAGTTTCATAAACTAATGGCTTCTTCCAAGCTTGACCCTTGGTGATGATCCCGCATTTTGGTCTATTGTATTACCATGGGTCACATTCCATGCATTTTGGCCATGGCCTCTTTCAGGATTTTCCCAAGGGTGGAGTGCTATAGCACAATGATTGCTTTTTTCTATGATCGCTTTCTATATTTCTGTGGGCTGCACATAAGGCATATGCTTTAAGCCAAAAAATTCAGGGTGGAGAAGCAAACTGTTAAAATCAAATTATATGCAAATTTCAGATGCATGATGATAACAGAACAAATAAAATGAAGAGACTGTAGTTTATAAATTGCACGTCATCACAAAATTCCATCCACATCATCACTGATATTCAGCAGAAAGACCTGAAAATTTGACCTTCATCAAAAGCAAATTGTTAAAATCAAATTATATGCAATTTCAGATGCATGATGATAACAGAACAAATAAAATGAAGAGACTGTAGTTTATAAATTGCACGTCATCACAAAATTCCATCCACATCATCACTGATATTCAGCAGAAAGACCTGAAAATTTGACCTTCACATTCTTAGGGAATTAATACCATGGCAGGAAGACTCACATAAGTATGTCAAAATTTCGAGGTCATAACACAAAATACAAAAATATTCACAGAGATATTATGATCATGTTTCCTTTTCCTTGCAATTTTTTATACTACTAGGGAATTCGCCATAAA
>LPNX010367395.1:61996-123775 GCA_001517045.1 Pseudotsuga menziesii
TATTTCAAAACAGCCAGTTCTTATAAACATGTTTGGGAGTACCTACGGCACTCCTATAACGTAGTATCATTGAATGGATTTCCTAGTTCCATTGGCCTATCTTTTTGGTCATTTGTCGGATGTTAATAAAATTATCTTATCCTATTTGATGCCATACGGAATTGTTTATGGTGTTGCCACTTCCACTTGTAGTCACCAAACACGTAGCTTCTATATCACTTCACACAGATCTGTAAAGGCCATCTTCCTTTATTCTCGATGGAAGAAAGTTCTTATTTGGATGAACTAAGAACCTAAACTATAATCCAAAAGAGGCTCTCAAGAAAGGTCAAGTAATGAAGGATCACAATGATTCTGGTAATGTTGTGTATAGTCAATGTAGTCACCAATTCAAATGGAATTTTGTCTTACAAGTATAGGCAGTGAAGCGATTATCATGTTTAACATTTAAACTTTTTTTATATTTTGTCACGGATTATAATGTCATGGAATTTTCCACCAACAGTTATATGTAGTGATGGGTATGCAGTGGGCTATATGGTAGTCACATGTCATAGAATATGTAGTGAACTACATATGAAGAGAGTAAAATTACATATCCCATTCAGAATTCAGCAGACTTAACAATTTTCGAGATTTCAGTGTTTCCGGATTGGTGGGATTGCAACATTTCAAGAATGGATTGTATCATGTATAAAGGTACAGGATAGGAATTTGATCAAGAGCACCAAGGCCTCTATGTACCCTATTGTTGGTGGTGTTCACTGTTGAACTCATTTGTGCTTCCATAGTGAATCAACCTTCCTGATCTCAATTTAGCTAGGCAGAAATGTTTTGTACTGTTGAATATTTAAATTTAAATGTGTGACATTTCATAGTATATAGGATGGCACATGGTTGCTTCTTCTTACAATTAGTTCAATGTGATCTCATTTTCCATTAAGACACCTAATTATAATGGGTTAGATTTTCAATTTACAAAATTTTTACCATTAGGAAGTTTACAATGAGGCGATTTTTTATATATAAATCCAGTTTTGCAGAGTATAAGCTTTATGAGACATGCATGTTCTAGTGATTGTTTTACTTATCTTGTACTAGTGTCTGTTTGGCTCATCAATGTATTGTTTTTTATTTGATGGTTTGTAGGTAACCTTTGTATATGCAGAAGCTAATTTTCTTTGAATTGTTGGTTAGTATGGAAGGAAGTATTCAATCATATTGTAGAGGGCTGGCTCCTCTATGCTTTGTATGCAGAACTTTATTCTGAATGTCATTTACAATTGTGACATTTTTCAGAGGTAGGAGTGTTGAATGAATTTATTTGAAGTATTTTTCTAGGATGCATGCAAGGATATTTCTGCATGCTAACGTTTAATGCTTCATTTTAAATTCATTGAATTTTCTCTGTTTTGTATTCCGGGTTTTAGACTCTCCAATTAAAATGATTTGAAAGCTTTGCAGGCTTCAGAGCTCTCTGTGTCTTCAGTTCAAGCCACAGCATATTGCAGCTGGATCAGCATTCCTTGCTGCCAAATTTCTTAATGTTGATCTCTCTTCTAATCAAACCATGTGGCAGGAATTTGAGACCACACCTACTATACTTCAAGGTGAGGAATGTTTTCTTAAAATCCTGTCTTGGTATTTTAATTTTACATCATATAAGTTTGAGACAGGACATGTTTGTAGTTTACATAATTCCTGATATGATTTTGCATTTATTGAGGATTTCATGTACATGTTTATGAAATTGGTATTATACCTCAATCATTGATTTGATCTTCTTATAGATTTTGCTCTAAGAAGAATATTTTTTGTACATACCTGGATGAGCTAACCTGTCTACGTACATTGCAGATGTTGTACAGTAGTTGGGAGAGTTTTGTTTATGGCATAGTCCTCAGGAGTTCAAAACATTGAGTAGGTAGTGTGTTCGTTTATTCAATTATTCATTTAGAAATAAGATCACAAGTGCTCGAAAGTTCTTTTGGATTTAAATATTAATAGTAGATCGTAGATGCTATGAGCAGAATAAGTGCACTTTGCATACTATTGGCAGGCTGCAGCGCCATTGTATTACCAGGGTTGTTTACAGATCATGTTTAGGTTGTAGTGAGAGGAGTTTCATCCATTTATTCACCACAATGTTAGCATACAAGCATTCATATAAAATCGTTGGTTACCAAAAGCTTTCTAGAGTAAAATGATAACCATTGACAGTATGCATTAGTGTAGGGTCCTGACATGGAGATGGATACCAATGCCAAGCTAGGTTAAATGGAAGAAGAGGAGGTCAGAAAAGTCAGATGAGAGATCTAGGTTTATCAATCTCTTTACTCAATGAGGGCTAGTAGCAGTATTTTCTTAGATTCGTTATTAGAGGCAAATTAGGGAATGCTTGAGGACATCAACGGAAAGAAATGGAGGGAATTCCTGTTTGAGACCTGTCTGTTTGTGTGCTGTATTCTGTATTGTTTATCTTATCATTTCCATCATTCATATTGGGTGTCCTCTTTACACATTAGCTGAGAACCCATAAAATGTTAAAACCAATGATATGCGCTTTGAATCATGAGCAGATAGATATTCTGCTACATGAAATAAACAATTGATATATCGTCTCTATTGCTTTGAAATTTGGTACCAGATCAAGCCATTCCAATAAAGGAAAAAATAAAGATTAATGACTGCAACATCATATTCCACATTCCAGGGATTTATAAGATTCTCATGGTAGATAGCTTGGCATGTTTGTGCCTTGCCTGAACTTCTACTAATGCTGAATAAGTAGCCAGTTCTTCCAAAACTTTGTGCAGGCACCTTCTCAACAACCATACTATGGTTACCTTTCTTTCGAGATAGAAGAAACTTCAATATTTTTCAGCAATACAGTCGAATTGAATATATTAATGCTGTTCACTGTACTAGAGGGTAGGCATTCTGATTGCATTACAAAAATATCGTGTACTCTACAAAAACTAAGATTCAATACTTGATTCTCTGGAGTCTGGAGCAACCAAATGTTGCACACTTTGAAGACTGGAGACAGGAGCTTTACCCAAAAATTCCAAGTTACCTCTGTTGCTTAACAATCAGACTGTACCTCAATTTTTTTATGTACATATACTTCACTGTTACCTGATGAGATAATGAAGAATAAAGGTAACAAGGGAATCCATTTTAACTGGATGGTATAATCATTGAAAGTACTATTTTCTACATTATGATGTGTTTGATGTATCAAGACCCACTAAAGAGAACTGTACAATGTCACTGTCGTCGCTTTGATGATGAAGAGAACCTATCTATTCGGTCTCTGAAGGAATAGACAGAACCTAGTAGAGGCTACTTGAATCTTTTAACCCAGTTGTCAGTTATGATTTGTATTAGATTACAATTGACCTGAAAACCACCCTCTAGATGTGATCTGTAAAGTTTGCCAGTAATCAATGGTGTTTTGGATTTGGTATGGTGTAAACTATGAGTTATAACATATGTAAAGAAGCTAACCCATTATGGGCTTATTTATAATTGACGCATAAGAACACTTTTTTAAAGAACATTTGAAGCTTTTCTTTCACCAGTTCTTAGTTAGAAGCTAGAGTAGATGAATGTGAAGATTGGATCTGAACAGATCAAATGACGGAGTAGCACTGGAAACTTTTTGAATATCATTGCTGGGAATTTTGTGCAACAGGTAACGTGGGATGAGCCAGAGTTGTTACAAAGTGTCAAAAGAGTAAGCCCTTGGATGATAGAGGTTGTTTCCAACATGCCTGCCATCCAAATGACACCCTTTATGCTTCCAAAGAAGAAGCTTCGAGTTACTCAGCCTCTGGAGATTCATATTGAGGGCAAAAGGGGGATCATGGGACTCCAAATGGCTACTCTCACCAATAATGTGCTAGGGCAGATAAACCCTTGGCACAGTGTTTCATAAAATGTACCTGCAGGCATGCAGGGAGCCATGCATGATACTATTTATGGGATGAGTTTCTCAGATATACATCAGAACAACATCCAATCTAGATTGTTCTTAGATAATGTGAAGCACCAAGAACCAGTCGCTATGTCCACACGTGTATCCACAGAACTCAATATAGGAAGCGTTTCTCAGCTCGAAAGGTCTGAGGTGCACAACAGTCTATCTTGTTTGCTGACCATGGGAAATTCATCACAGAGTGAGCATAAAATCAGTAGGTGCACCACTAGCTCTACGTCGAAACAATGGTAAAACCAAAAAAATGCTCAGAAAAGACCAATAATGAACCACAATTGGTATAAACACAATCTAATATTGCTTTGTCATTTCATGACATTCTCGACTTTGATGTATAGGGAGCACTGGATATTTATGTGGATCCGATGATGAGGAAAAGTGTATATATTCTTCAACAGAAAAAAATGTAGTGTATTAATTCAAAAAGGTATATATTACTATTGTTCAGTTCTCTAATTGACAAGAAGGTATCTTGATGTCTGTATGAAGATTTCCCAGATTTTTTTCTGGTATAATTTTTATGAAAATCCAATCACACTATGGTCTGAGTAAAATGCTAGCACAATTCAGTTATCCTATGACCTGAATGGGAGTATGCTATCACATCAACCCAAGCGCATGCACGCTAAATCCAGATTCTGGATTGGCAAAGACTTTTGGGGTTCTCCATACGTTTGGGGTTCTCTTTAACCAGACCAGCTATCATATCCTTACTGCTGCTTTAAAAACTGAACTTGGGATTTGGTTTGTTGGAGAGAAGATTTAAAAACAGGAACAGGCTATTTAGAATCATGGGTATATCTTGTGGTACAAAGTGTTATAAATGTGAATGAGGGAGTCATAGAAGAGCATGGAATGGCTGATCTCTTTCAGCAACAGATTGACGTTAGTGGGGTTCATAACTGGGGTATTGTAGAACACAAAGTTCTTCAAGATATGGGTTTAAATTGGTCTGATCTCTATTCTGTTGTTTGTCGCATTTTGGAAGTGTGGCAGAATAGGGAAGCTTCAAAAATATTGTAAAATTCATAAATAAATGATGAATTTATGGTTGGTCCATCAGGTTGAAACCTGACAAATACCTCACTGTTGCAACTTCGTTCTAACACTGACAAGCAGTTAAAAAATCCTTCATAGAAGTTTGTGTATTTACTGCAAAACCTATTTTATTGGCTCAACAACTGACTTCCAATCAATATTTGCCAAACATTGCTCTATTCAGAAGCATCTGAGAAATAGTACCTGGAAAATTTTATAGAACTGATAGCTCTCAAAGCTCTCCCTGACACTGTTGATCACATTAGCTAGTTGAAAAAGAGCATGTTTGTTGATCATTGGAAGATCCTTATACACAATAGCACTCTCTGGTTGTAAACATATAACAAATCAGGTAAGAACATAAATAAGCAAAAAAATCATATAATTCATCATTGATATGCTACTAAACACTTAATATAAGAAGACCATCATATTTAAATTTACTTTATGCAATAAACAAATGTCACTTAACAGTCACTTTAATAGGTTAAGGCTTGCAAGGCACTATCATGTTTCATGACCTTAAAAATTGTTTAATACTACAGACAAAAAGAAACTGATGATTGTGTATTTGTGCCAAAAAACCAACTCATTTCAAAGGACTCTACTTTGATTGTATTCAAGTTTAATTAAAAGACTTCCTGGGCAATTGATCTCATGGAATACACAAAAAATCATGGTGATCATTCTTATTTAATTAAACATGCCAATTGAAGAGATTTTGATCCTCATATTGTAATCCATATCAACCACAGATCAATCTAACATTTCATATACTAAGCAATGCCAAGTTTCCAACTCAATCTGTTAATGAAATCATCAAAAGAAGGGTAAGGTCAAATTATTCCCACCTGTAGTTGCAATTCTAGTTAACAACGAGCTCTGGAACCAGCCTTTATGCTGATCACTTCCTTCAAGATATAAATCGGATGGAAAAAACAAACCCTCTCTTTCCTTCACCGCAGCAGCCCATGAAGACCCTAATTACAAGGCACCACAAGACACAAATTTGTGACAACCATGGAATGCAGAACTAAAATTTCAAAAACAGCATTCCTAAAATCAAACTCATCTTCCAGGTTTTACTATGAAAACCGCCAACTTAGAATGAAACATAGCATTAGTCACTAATTTGAATACAATTAAGTAGCATCACGATGCACATAAAACGCTGAGGGATGTAGGGGATTATTTCATGACACACATTCATGTTCCTCTGCTACCTTTGGCCTTTAACAATTGCATAGCAAACTATGCAATCCTGTATTACTGAAGACATCAAATTCTCCTAGCAATACAACTTGTCGATGTTTATGACATCTCTATGATCTGGTTTTGCTCTTTATCGTGATAAACTAACAGTCATAAGGTTAATAGAAAATACAATAAGCTTAACAGTAATTGGCCATTCCTACAACAATGCATTCAACTACAACATAAGGTAAAGTTCAACACTCAAATGCTTCAAATATTGAATTTCCTGTTATCGTATCAAAGCAGTGGAGTTCAGGTTTGAAATATAATTCAGTTGCTTCAAATACTGAATTTCTTTTAGTGTCTCCCTGCAGTGCAAAGCCTGCCCTTCCAGCTCCACGTGATGAATTTTCATCACATCAAATTTATCCATTGAATCTGCCTTCTAAACAAAACTTGGATCCACTGGCTCTCCCACCAAATTATGGATTCAATCTGCCATATCAACAAAATTTAGATCTCCTAAGAAACATGCTAGCTTTGGAACCCAATCAAGAGAAACAGATGACATGAGATTCCAGAATTCTGCAGGAGTTTTTAGCATTATATTTTCAGTTACAAAACTATGAACCAATAATTGAAGAGCCCACAACACCAGAACATGAGTATGTAGACAGCTCAGAAATTCCAGTTCTTGAATCACCTGCTATAGAGGATGACGAAATACCCACTATCAATTTGAATTATGATGACTGGGAAGCACAATATAATCTGTATGACAACAGCATGCAATGTTCAGAAGGTGCAGATGCATTGACAATATCGAAGGCTTTAGTGGCTGTACCACCTGAAGCTGCTACAATACCTATACCCAAGCTAAAAAATATTAGTTGACTTCGGACTAAGCATCGATTGTAAGCACCATATCCATTTCTAGTAATGTTGCATTCTTATCTAAGCAGAATGCTTTCGAATATTTATTCATTTAAAATAGAACACAGATTGCAGGTGCTTTGGCACTAGTATATTTGAAAAGCAAGCAGCAGAAGGGCAGGCTAACAGATGTACAAAGCACCAAAACCCTCATCCCTGAGCATGTTCTTTTCCACGTCATAGCCCGAACCTTGACCCAACTGAATGCGCACCTACAACAATTGGCCCAACTCGGGTCAGCCTTTATATCCCAAAACAAAATGACGTTGCAACTTAGTGATTCATCAGATTATGTTCCATTTCAATTATTTGGGCCTTAAACAAGCCAGAGGATTTAATAATACAAAACAAGAAGATCATTTTTTTCAATGGACGTACATAAAATTATGTATCCATATTATATTGAGCTGGATCTGAGAACTTCCAAAAATATAAAAGTGAAGCTTGGGGTGAAGGTTCGATCTCCTCCCCCAACGGATTTGAAAATAAGCGAGAAAAAAAAATACCAAAAATCTGAGCATAATAGGAAGACATAAAGCAAACACCTTGATCATGTCCACGGGCTGAATGACACACGTCGCGAGCATACCAGAGGCTCCTCCATTGACAAATGGCTTCACTGTATTCCACACGTTGCCTGTCTTGGGCTTCTCCCCTGCCATCTCTCTGAAGGACTTGAAAACCCGACCGATCTGATATTGCTCTCCTTCCTCTTCCTGAGACCTAATGGTGAGAAAAAACCCACGAGAGGTGTCTGTCTACACCCTCCTCAGCAAGAAAGAAGAAGAATAGGTAGAGCTCTCACCCGCAGTGTGCTGCAAAGCCCCTCTTCAATCTAAATCATGTCGAAGTATAGGGCTTGGTCATTTCCTGCATTCGAGCCTCGAAGTTGGCTATATCACTCCCTTGAATGTGGATCTCAATTGGTACAAGACGCACACCAGGTGGAAAATTGAAAAGCCCATGTGCAGTAGCACCAATCCACTCTCAAAGATCTTTAGCATTTGCAAGTGAAGTGGAAAGCGCGGAAATAATACGGATACGATTTTCAATTTAAAACTAAGCGTCGGATATGCGACGGTTACTTAAAATCAGAGCTTTTCCTTAAAGAAAAAACCGCTATGCTTTGATAAAAAGTATTGTGCTTGGATGTAAAGTATTTAGCCTAAGCGTCGGATATGCGACGGTTATGGGAATATCCGTCGCTTAACCGACGGTTATGAGAATATCCGTCGCTTAAGCGACGCTGGTGGTTACATTTACAAAAAAAAAAATTAACTTTGTGATTTTTGGTAGGTTTAAAAAGAGAAATCCACGCGCTGTCGGAAGTAACCGTTGGATTTTGGATCGAAATGTAGTAGTGTCAAAAGGGAGTTAAGCACGAGGTAGTGTGAGATGTTATTGATTGGGATTACCCCTATTCATAACTGAGTAGCACCAGAGATATTTCCAGGATTGTATTCGTATCTAGGGGCTCTTTCAAGAGTTTCGAGCTTTGGTACCCTGCCCATACGGTCAATCCCGCCTATGACTGTTCGCCTAATCATTGATTATATTGAGGTGACCTTAGTGGCCTTACCTAGGATATCGAGGGGGTATTTTGCAAGGTTTATTCTGCAGGTGTCCCAGTGAGGTTGGGGTCAGACAGGACAGTCACTTTACATGTTGAAGCTGAGGGCCACAATAATTCATTACGTACCTCCGCTTGTTGTGTATGGGAATCTCAAGCCTCTCCTAGGTGAGACATACCTGCTTCATTCGGGAGCTCAATTATCCTACCCTTGATTTCTTGTGTTTTGATTTATATTTTATTGGTGATTGCTCTGTTCATGTTAGCTTGCCTAGGGTTTACGTAGATAGAGAGTCTTTTATATTTTTTGAGTCATTGTGGATTCAGGTGCTTCTCCTCGTTGTTCTTGTCATTTAGTAGGAATTCTACCTTCTACGTCTCCTCCTCCTTTGGGAGAGAGAAATAGACAGTCCAGGAGGACTACTTTACACATTGATTCACACACCATGGGAGACCACATTGAAGGTATTCCTGAACCACCTTCTCCCATTCATGTGGAAGACACGTGGAAGATGGGGAGTTTACTCCTAACTATGATCCTTCACCTGACTTGACTGAGTTAGGTCCTATGATTTCTGAGATAGGTATATTTCATGATAGACCTACTTACTCTAGGGTGGATTCCCCAATGACGCATCACCGGTATGGAATGCCGGAAGATGATGAGACTCATTTCAAACCTGCGAGCACTAGTTATGGTAGTTATGGTATGTCTAGTTTTCCTACACATGATTTGACATTTCATGTCAAACCTAAGTTTGAGCCTAGCACTATGCCTGGGGGCACTCTCATTCCTTACCATGTGGAGAGGTTTGGGAGCACGAGTCATATTGCACCTTCCATCCCAGCGGTGGAAGCTACATCGTATATTCCTCCTAGGTCTAGGGTTAGTGATCCTATTAGGATACCAGATCCGAGACGAGTGACTATAGGGAATAACACATACATAATTAATTAGGTCCCTCCATCCTCTATCCCTAGTTCTTTGAATGTTCACCCTCCGCCTCATTCACATGGTCCTTCGGGCCAGAACGTTGCTACGAGTCATGTCTGTAGTGCAGTTACTAGACCACTTGTGTCTCAAGTTTACATACTGCCCATTGCTTCAGGAGGTTATGTTCATACTTCTATAGGTCATGTTACTACTTCCAGAGCGTATATCCCTACTTCCAGTATGTATATTCCTACTTCTGGAGCATATATTCCTACCTACGAAGTGTCTCATGGGACATCGCATACGATGACTTGTGGAACTTATTATGGGACGCAGTATGGACAGGGTTCTTCACCTTATGGGTGTGGGTATCAACAACCCACTTACTCTCCAAATTACATATTTGTAGCTCCGAATAGTCAAGGTACACCACACTATGGTGCTTCCATGCCACCCTATACGGGTCAAATAGGAGGAGGGCACTATGGCCAAGGCCATGGTGGCAATTAGACCTATGTGAATCAGAACTATCAGGGAGCAGTCCATCAACCTCATCATCCTAGGCTCCCTTTCTTCGCAACACTGAATCTTCTTGACTTTTCAATATTGACAAATGATCCTATAGCTCATGACCCGGCTTGGTCGGCTATCCATACTAAGCTTCCCTCGGACATACCCAAATTCGAGGGCAAACGGGGAGAGGATCCGAGCGAACATGTTACTACCTTTCACCTATGCTGCTCTTCGAATTCCTTACATCAGGACTCAATCTGTTTGAGACTATTTCAACGCACCCTTACAGGGCTTGCTGCGAAATGGTATATAGAGCTACCTAGGGGGGCATTCGCTTTGTTCGATGACCTAGAGATGACTTTTCTTAACCACTTCCAGCTACCAGTGCATTAAGACATTGGTACTGAACTCTTGTTGACATTTTGGTAGGATAAAGCTACACATATCTCGAATCATATCCAAGAGTGGCGTAGACAGAAGAGGTTGATTAAAGTATTTCTACCGCTGGAATTCCTCCTCGAATGGTTCCTTAAGTCGTTATTGCCTTATATAGCGAAGGATGTGTCTACATCCGTAGTGCAAAATGAGGAACAAGCCATTTTTAGGGTACACAAACTAGATTTGATTTATGCTCAGTCTATTTTGTTATATGAGATCATTCCCAATGCCCCGCGTTCTAGTTTCGACCCCAAAGTTAAACCTGGACCACATGTCGATGTCATTGTGCGTTTTGTGAGTGCTAAACCTACGGATTCGGTTGCAAAACAAGTTAGTAAATTGTCACTCAACCAATCTACTTAGGGACAAGCCACGGCTTCATCTCAACCCGCCCAAACGGCGAGTGTGCTTTCAGTACAATCGTCAGACCAGAAGGGTAACCAACAGCCCAGACTGAATAAAAAGAAGGGTAAGAATAATCGTAAGGGTGGGAATAGGAACGAGAATGCTAATAATTGCAAGAACACCCATGATGCTTGGGGGGGACAAGCAAGATAAACCTAATGTTAAATTCCCTTGCAAGTTGTGTAAGGACGATCACCTCACTTACTTGTGCCCTCATATCGATGAAGCCTTGAGATTCTTGGCACAGAGCCCAGCTGTGCTGACTAACCCTTTACCTCACAATCAAAATATGAACTCTAGGACCCATGATCAGTCTGGTGGTGATCAAGATCCACCGAAGGGTAGTGGTCATGGTTGTATTAACATGGTTCGTGCTGCGAAAGTTGTGACCCATGTGAAATACTATGGTTCGTCACAACCCAACTGAGGAAAGGAACCTGATCCACCAGGGACTCCTTTACGTATTGAAAAACCTAGAAATAAACCTAAAGCTACACCTCGCATTCCTAAGGGAGTGCTTAATTGTTCGAGGCACAATCCTAATGTTCAAGCCGCCCAGAACTATTTAGTTGTCAAGGAATTGGGCCACACTCCTTGTGCGATGTTTGCACTGGAAGTGCTTCAGAGTTGTCCTTCGTAAAGGAAGGCTTTGCTTTCTGCCCTTGGTGTGAATGATGATAATTCTTCCTCCATGATTAAATTTGAAACTGCAGGACTCCAGCCTCACTTGCCTTACTATGTGTCTCTTTTGATTCACGTAGAATGTATTAACATGACCGTCAAGCGCACTGCGATTGACGAAGGCGCTCTTGCTTCTGTGATGTCTTTATCATGTTGGAAGGGTTTAGGTTCCCCTAAGTTGTCTAAGTCAGCGACCATGTTAACTACGTTCGATGGGAGATCGTTTAGGCCACACGAGATTCTCCCTTCCCTTAAAATCCGTTTGGTAGGGAAGACCATTGCGATAGAGGTCAAGGTGGTTGATGCGCCCCTTGACTATAATCTCTTGCTGGGTAGGAATTGGATGTAAAGTATGCAAGTTGTATCTTCTTCCCTATTTCGCATGATATGCTTTCCATTTAATGGGAAGATACTTACGATTGATCAAACGTCATTCAAGAATCCGTCGGTTGTCGCATCTTTGGGAGCTTCGATCCCGACTGTAGAGCACTCTCAACCAACAACTGGGAGTGTGGACATGGGCATGTATCCATCCCTCATGGGAATATTTAGTTGCCCCGCACCTATCCTTATGATAGGGTCTAGTTCCGATGAGGCTTCGACATCTATAAGATCGGTGTCTTTTCGCACGAGTCATATGGAAGATCCATGGATTCTTCCTACACCGAATACTTCAAGTGAGCCCATTGTGATGGACGTGTCATTGCCTGCAACTATGGTAGCTTATCAAGCTAATCTTGAGTGTGTTTCAAAGCCCAGTCCTTCCTCTTTGCGGAGAGAGGGGGAGAACCCTTACGTGCTATCGGTATGGGCAGTACAGTCTCCTCACGCACACGACTGCCTCGATAGTGTTTTTCCTTCAGACGAAGTGATTATTGAGGCCATGTCGGGAGTTGATCCACCATGGGAAGAGCTCCATCAGAGATCTTATTTTCTTCCCGAGCTTGACTGCTTGGAGCATGAGGACTTTAGGGATGTTCTCAGCGAGAGAATTGGTAGTCCCATGGTTCTATTAAGCTCTCCTGGTCCGATGGCTGATGGAAACATGGAAAATATATCTCCAACGATTCCTATCAATATCTCTTGCGATCCTGGCAGGATATAGAATGTCTATATTGGGGAATAATGTTCCTATGCTGAGATTCTAGAATACACCAAGCTGTTTAAATAATTTTGTGATATATTTTCTTGGTCTTACAATGAAATGCCAAGTATTGACCCTCGCATTGTCGAACACGAGATTAAGACTTATCCCAACGCTAATCCTGTTCGACAACGTTTGCATGCAATGAATCCTAGGAAAGCACCCCCGATTAAGGTAGAGATAGAGAAACTGTTGAAAGCCGGTTTTATCTATCTCGTTCCCTTGATGGAGTGGGTTTCAAACCCCGTTCCGGTTGACAAGAAGGAGGGTGCGATCCACATATGTACTGATTTCCATGATTTGAATCGTGCCTGTCCTAAGGACAATTTCCCCACACCATTTATTGATCTGATTTTGGATGAGTGTGCGGGTAGCGAGGTTTTTTCCCTTATGGACGGCTTTTCTAGATATAATCAGATACAAATTAAGCCTGAGGACCAGCATAATACCACATTTATTTGTCCTTGGGGAACTTTTGCATATCAGAAAATGCCTTTTGGCCTTAAGAACATCGTATCTACTTTTCAGCGGACCATGACCTTAATTTTCCATGATCTCAAATCGATTATCGAAGTATTTTTGGATGACCTTGCTGCTCATTCTCGTATGAGAATGTGTCATTCCTATCATTTGAGATTGGTATTCGAAAGGTGCCACCATTATTTGGTCAGGTTAAATCCTCACAAGTGCATCTTTTTTGTGAAGTTAGGTTGCTTATTAGGATTCATTGTTTCTAAAGAGGGTATAAGAGTCGACCCTTTGAAGGTTGAGGCAATACTTTAGTTGTCTCCCCCGAAAAATATTCGTCATCTTCAATGTTTGCAAGGCATGGAAAACTTCTTACAAAGATTCATTGTCAATTTTTCCAATTTGACTAGAGGCTTCATGCGTCTTTTGAAGGACACCACCTTTTGTTGGGATGAGCGAGCCCGGGAGTCCTTTGATGCGCTCAAATGAGCCCTAGCATTAGCCCCGGTGATTAGTCCCACAGACTATAGCCATGATTTTCTACTTTATGTGGCTTTGTCTATGGAGACGATTGTGATGGTTTTGGTTCAAGAGGATGAGGAGATCCAAGAGCATGTCATATACTGTTTGAGCTAGAATCTTATTGACATGGAGATTTGTTATTCTCATGTTGAGAAGCTTGCCTTAGCTACCATACATGCGGTTCAATAGTTGAGACATTATATTCTCCTTCGCCAGACCTTGGTTGTATCCCATGTCAATCCGTTTCAATTCGTCCTCACTCGAAGGATGATTGGGGGGAAATATAATAAATGGATTGTCATCCTGCAAGAATTTGACCTCGAATTTGTTTCGGTAAAATAGAAGAAATCATTAATTTTTGTAGAGCTTATATTGGATTTCCCAAGTGAGGGCGAGGAGTTGGTTTGTGAAGATACGTTTATCGATGAGCACATCTTCTTAATCTCAACTTTAGATCCATGGTATGGGGATATCATTATATATCTACAAACATTGAAGGTCCCCACTCACCTCTCATGGGATGAACGACAACGATTACATCACGTGTCTAAGAATTACCTCATAGTGTATAACACTTTATACCGCTGTGGGGTAGATTCCATTTTACGACGTTGTTTAACTCATGATGAGGATGAGATAGTTCTAAATGATTGCCACGGAGGGGCGTGTGGTGGTCATTTATTTGGGATTTCTATAGCCCGAAATGTTTTAAGAGTGGGTTATTTCTGGCCGTCGATCTTTAAAGATTGTGTAAATGCGGTCAAGAAGTGCGACCCTTTCCAGGTGTTTTCACGTAATATGCGCTTGAAACCTGCCCCGTTACATCCCATCATCACCGCCGGTCCTTTCACTAAGTGGGGGATTGATTTTATGGATTGCAACCTAGCTTCAGCTGAGGGGCATCATCATATCATAGTGGCTGTTGATTACTTCACGAAATGGGCTGAGGCTATGCCTACAGTTAAATCCGACAGTGAGACAGATGCGCACTTCGTATTCAACCAGATTATTACTTGGTTCGGGAATCCAAAAGAGCTTGTCACTGACCATGGCTCGCACTTTTAGAATCATATGATGGAAGAGTTGGCATCAAAGTTAGGGTACAAGCAATAGCATTCCTCCTCTTACTACCCTCAAGCGAATGGAAAGGTAGAAGCAGTGAATAAATCCCTCAAATCCATTCTCCAACGAACCATCGCACGAAGCAAGAATAACTGGCACATTATGTTATATCCTACTTTGTGGGCATATAGAACCACTGTTAAGACTGCCACGAGTTTTTCTCCATATCAACTTGTACATGGAGTGGAGTCGGTATTTCCAGTTGAGTGCGAGATTCCTTCTTTGAAACTAGTTGTAGAGCTCTTACCAGACACTTCCTCATTAGAGGATTGTTTGGTCCACCTTGAGCAACTTGATGAGCAACGTTGAGATTCCTTGGTGGCTCTAGAAGTAAATAAACATCGCGTAAAGGTCCAGTACAATAAGTCTGTCCATCCAAGGAGGTTTAGTGAGGGAGACTTGGTCCTTTTGTGGGATCAACCGAAGGAAACCTTTGGGGCAGGAAAGTTTAACCCCATGTAGCATGGCCCTTACATCGTCAAACGTGTGTTAGAGAAGGGCTCTTATGAGTTAGTGGATTATGGAGGGACAGCCTTGGCGGAGCCTAGAAATGGCCTCTATCTCAAGAAGTAGTATGCATTATTTTCAGCCAAAGCTGGTTATTGTATATTATTGTACAGTTTTGCATAGTTAGGTATTTTTTCTTATAGCGATCAGTTTTGTGATTAGTTTCCGTTTCTTTTGGAAGATGTCAATGGAATCTTCCACCTACATAGGTTTCGCGGATGGTGCGATCCATCACACTCAACACTTAGCCTCTGCTGCTTGGGTGATTTATACTCCTATGGGTCAAGTACTGTCTTCAGGAGGCGTATGTCTACGACCATATTCCAACAATGTTGCTGAATATAGCGCTGTTATTGAGCTTCTCCAGGATGCCATTTTACATGGCATTCTCTCTCTTGAGGTACGTCTTGATTCGGAGTTAGTAGTGTCACAGCTTAATGGTTTGTACCATGTTATAGATATGATGTTATTAATAAGATTCTTATGTGTGGGATTATTTGAACGGAAATTTGACAATATAACATACATACATGTTCCAAGAATTAATAATCAAGTTGCTGACTCATATGCTAACTACGTGTTAGATTGGCATTTGTTTCATACACAGTAAATTCATCAAAAACAAAATTTTTTATACATGTAAATAAATAAACCAATCATCATAAAAGATTTTATATACATCCAAAATGTGGTAATACATAGTGTAATAATACAAAAATTGGGCTCTCAAGCCACCAAAATATAATACACAGTGTTATCCACCTGAATGGCACTTCTTTGTCTGAGTGCTGACATCCCTCATGTTGGCACACAAAAGGACATTTATGGATTGAAGTTTGCCTAAAACAATATAGGTGGGCATATTATGAACTACATTTATCATCCATCCAACTGGTTATTTTTACCTTTAGATATGTCAAGTTCTGTACGTGACTCTTTATATATGCAATTCACGTGTTGTACGTGAGTATCAGTTATTGCATCTTGTGTACAGATTTGTACGCGGGTTACCCTTAGAGGAACTTGCATGGCATACATGAGTTTCCAGTATTAATACCCGCATACACCTTCCTTTGATATTAAAAATAAAAACTTGCGATTACTTGAGATTTGTTAATCCCTTAACCTTAATCACCTTAACTGTCTCAACCTCCTCAACCTTCGAAACTGCCTTATTTCACCAAGTATAAATACAGGCCTTAGGGAGGGTGTTAACACATACACTTGGAGAGCAAATTTATGCTGGTGGAGTCCATTCAAGAAATATTTGGAATAGTGGAACCCAGAATCCTTTGGTTGCAGAGGAGTCCTTGTCTCAGGCGTTGGGTTGTAATCTGAACTCTTTCATTATTGTTAATAAAGAGAATCCTTCTTCCATATGTGTCTTGAATGTCTCTCATATATTGTGGTTTGATAAATACTTATGATTCAACACTCTGTATATGATTTATCTAACCTGTTTATATATATGTATCATCTTGTATTTGGAGGATTGGCTCTTGACAGGTGAAGGAGAAGCATCCCTGAAGGCCTTGGAGGAGAAGCAAAGCGGAAGAGGACAAGCTAGGATCAACCATCGTGTATTGGGTGAGTCTTTCCTATCCTCCTATTTCCTTTATTGCACTCTAGAGTCGATTTCCTACAAGTTTCATGAGTATGTTGGTAACCCCAGACCTTCGATTATAAGGTGTTTATTCCTGTACAACAAAACTGGCGACTCCGCTGGGGAGCCCAGACTGCTGTAGGTTGTTTATATCACCCCTGACCAGTCTTTACTTTGAAGTTGGTGTGTGGTATTTTATCCTGGTTCATACTTATCACAATGTTTGAAAGTCTTGTGGATTTTTCTTATTTTTTGAGAAAAAATTTGTACCTGTATGCGAGTTTCTCTTCTGCACAATCGCATACAGAGGCCTGCATACACGGGTTGCTCTCTTGAACAGTCATGTACAATACGTGAGTTTCCCTTCTATACAGTCATGTACAATCCTGGAAATAGGGATTTTTTAGGCTAGGGTTTGCTTGTCCCTGTCTTTGTATAATTCATGTTTGTTAGTTGGCTTTCTTTATAGATACTGTGTTGTTAGTTTGAAGACCACCGTGACCACACTTTGTGCTTTTTCATAAATCCCCTTGGGTTTCTTTTGCTTGGATTGTCTTCTATTTGCATGCTAAAGTATCTTGGCCTATTGGGTTATAGGTTGAAGTGTCTCTGTCCGGATCAGTGATCAGGGTATTGGGCATTGTTTTTCCAGTCTATCTTTTGATGATGGTTGGTTTGTCACTTACCTTTATGAGTTTACAATGATTTTTGTCATTTGTGTACACCCAAGCTAGAGTTCCTGGTATCCCTTTGTTGGTTGATTCTTGGTTCTTTTGACCTGTTTACTTCAGTTTATTTATTTTATACAGTTGATCGGGTCTAAGTATACTCAAGTTTTCTGCATTTTAGGTGCATGGTAGAGTTTGATCAATTTTAAAAAGTGAAAAGAAAAACATTTTCAAGCTTTTGCATAAGTAGTTTTCATTTTAGTTTTAAAAATATAATCTAAAAAACTACAAAAAACATAGTCTTAGTTTCTCTTTATTGTTTGGATTTGTTCATCAATATATATTTACAAAAAAAAAAAAGTTTGCTTTAATAGTGGTAATTTTCTTTGGAAAAAAATACACCTTTACTTTTTTTATTTCTTATTGAGTCAAAAACACCATAGTTCATCACTCCATTTCCTTCTGAGTAAGAAAAGGCCCTTTAAAATGAACGCAATAATTAAAATTTACTAGTAATTTTTATTTTTAAGGGCCTTTCACCTACTAGCTTAGGCTAGACTTGTGGGATAGAAAGTGTAAACTTCCCATAAGTTTTAAAATTCAGACATAGTGGACCTTTCTTTAGGTAAATCCTTGACTTTATCGATTGTATCTGGGAAGCTCCTCTCAAAAGGGAGTCAAGCAGGAGGCCACGTGGAGGAATGGATTGAGGAGATAACCCTCTGATTCCTTGTCAAAATGTAAATCGAGACTTTTACACATCTGGGGATTCTGTCCTAGATAGAGTTTCGGGCTCAGCTACCCTGCCCATGCGTACGATTCAGGCTTGCGACTGTCCCTCCAGACTGTTGGTATAGCTAAGGTAGCCTTTAGTCTCTTGACATTTAGGGTTCATACCTAGGTAAACCCGAAGGCTATTTCTGGTTCACCTTGAACGGGCTTGGAAGGTAACCCTTGTTGTAAGTGTAGGAGGGCGGTTGGGTGATTCCTCCACTTGTGCCTAAGAACCACTTCAAGGATGCCAAGTAATCGTTCATCAGCTTTCTTCGGGAAAGTATATCTTTCACCCTTGATTGATTGTTTGAGAGTTTAGGATTTTTATAGTGTGTGCTCTGTGGTTTTTCCTGTGTTTAGTTGGCCTTAGGGTGTGATTTGTCAAATTTTCAGTCATGGAGGATGAACCTATTATAAGGTCAAGAAGGTTGCGAAACCTTCCTCCTCTTGTCACATTGGAGCCTCCACCTCCACCCCAAAGGTGGAGATTGGACACAGACGGTTCATTTGAACCGGTAGGAATAAGTGAAGTTCTTGGTGAACCAGAACTAATAGCTAACCATTTTAACCTTGATACAGTTGAGATAGAAGACTTGTAGACTGACGAGTTTGCAAGGAATTTTAACAGCCCCTTAACTGATTTAAACGATCTAATGATCGTTCAGGTTAGACCTTTTCATTCACCTGTGTTAGGTGTCCCTATGGGTAGGATCATGTCTGTTGCAGAAGAAATTCCTTTTGTGTTCACCTCATCCGTTCCAGTTGAAGGGGTACTGCCTCCATCGGTAAGTGCCCCTAGATCTAGTATACCTTCTACACCTTTGACTCCAGCGAGCCAGGTGGTCCAACCACAGGTTCACTCAAACCTAGTAGGTACTTCTGGTGATATGGTTACTGGGATCCCCAGTATACCTACTATTCCTTCTTCCTTTCCATATACTACCTAAAGCGGTCCGGAAGGATCCTCGGCGTTTGTCTAAGGATTTCCTTGGAATGGGGGGCACATTCCCCCATCCTCTCCATACGTAGGCCCATCACCTTCCTATGTAAGAGTGCAGTTTGGGAACAATACCTCTTATGGGAAAAATTTCCAAACTCCGATTTCAGTTCCGTTTACAAGCTCTCCCTTTTCGTTGTTCAGCGGAGGGATACTGGCTCCTGTCTTTTAGACCGGTGTTTCTATGGGGACGGCCTGAAATTGTTATACTACACCTCCCACACACAATCCTGTGGCTTACAGATGGAATCCGTTTTAGATTAATCTACCCACTTTGCAACCGGTGGCAGGGGGAAACCCCACTTTTACCCATGGGAATTCGGGGGTAGGTCCCTCTAATCCCAAGGCTGGCACATTTAGTACCCCAGTTTGACCCAAACTTCCATTCCTAGAAACCTTAAACTTGCCAGATTTGTCAAAATTGATGAATGACCCGGTGAGGCATGACCCCTTGTGGCCACCTGTTCCCACCAAATTGCCATCGGACATCCCTAAATTCGAAGGCAAAGTTGGTGAAGACCCTGGGGCTCATGCCACCACATTCCATTTATGGTGTTCTTTGAATTCACTGAATGAAGATTCAATTAGGTTGAGGCTGTTCCAGAGAACCTTAACAGGTATCGCGGCAAAATGGTATATTGAACTGCCTTCTACTACTTTCAGTAGTTTCTGGGACTTGGCTAGTGCATTTCTTAGCCACTTTCATCTTCCGGTCCGATATGATTTCAGAATGGACTTGTTGTCTACTTTTATGTATAACAAGGCTACCGACATCTCAGATCACATCCAAGAGTGGAGGAGGCAAAAGAGCCTTATAAAAGCCACTATTCCTCCTGAGTTCCTTTTAGAGTGGTTCCTTAAATCCCTGTTTCCCTACATATCTAAGGATGTATCCACCTCAGGAGTGACGAATGAAGAAGAATCCATTCTCAGGGCCCATCAACTGGATTTGATTTATTCACAATCTGGGATCTTGTATGAGATTATCCCCGAGGCACCGAGGCCTACGCATGATGCGGAGAAGCCTAAGCCTAGACCCCATGCCAATGGTGTGGTTGGGTCCGTTAACTCTCCCACCGTAGAATATTTGGCTAAGAAACTTCATCAGTTGTCCGTCAAGTAGTATATGGTGGAGGAAAAAAAGGCTACCCCCTCCCCCCAGAGTGCAATTTTTTTTGCACAAACCTCTCAGAAGGGCAATCAGCAGCCCGACGGGAAGAAAAAAAAAGGAAAGAAGGGAGAGGGAAATCAAAACAAGCAAAAGCCCATGAACAATGTTGATGGGGGCAAGAAATAAAAGAAGAAGGTCAAGTTCCTATGTAAGTTGTGCCACGAGGACCACCTTACTCACCTTTGTCCCCTTATGGATCAAGCCCAGAAGCTGCTTAAAGCTCAACAATCGGCTGTCCTGAAGGATCCTTTTTCCCAAGGATAGAACTCTTCTTCATCTTCTAACGTAGCAGGGGGCACTCAAAATGCCCCTAACCCAAACTATATCAACATGGTTCGATCTTCGACTTTGTTGCAGAAGAGGAATAAAAATTATGAGAAAGAGACTTCTGAGAAGGGTAAAGCTGTAGGTGAAACTTCTAACCCTCTCACAATAGAGAAACCTACTGAAACTATGCCGAAGATACCGAAAGGTGTCTTCAAGAAGACCTTGCATAACCCTAATGCTAGAGATGCTTCAAACTACTTTGTGGTTGAAGATTTAGCTCAAACCCCATGTGCAATGTCAGCTTTAGAGGTGTTACAGAGTTGTCCCGCTCAGCGGGATGCTCTCTTAGAAGCTTTAGGTAGCATGGACTCATCGAGTCTCATGGCTAAATTTCATTTATCTGATATTAAAATTCGCCTACCTTACCATGTAGCCTTATCAATAGATTCCGTCCATGGTGGTAAGACCATTGGAAGGGAAGTTGTTGATGAGGGTGCTTCTACATGTGTTATGTCCTTGACCTATTGGAAAGCTCTCGGATCCCCAGAGCTGGTCACGTCAAAAACTCTGCTTACTACTTTTGATGGAAGGTCCTTCCATCTGCATGGTATCTTGTCAGCTTTTGAAATTAAGTTGGCACGCAAAGCAGTGTCTGTTGAGGTAGAAGTGATTGATGCTCCTTTGGACTATAATCTACTTCTGGGAAGAAACTGGACTTATGCGATGTCTGCTATTGCATCGACCGTCTTTCATGTAGTGGTTTTTCCACATGAGGGCAAGTTGGTTACTATTGACCAACTTGATTTTACCCGAAAAGGTCGTTTAGAGTCTAATGAGTTCGCTGTACCATTGGTTGATCAGGTCAAACCTGCTGCACAGAGTTTGGGGGATGGAATGTACACATCATTGATGGGCACATTTGATCTTTCAGCCCCGGTTAATTATATTGCTTCTACTAGTGTGGGGAGGTCCATAGCTACGGTTGTTGATAGGAATGATACTTGAGTTCTACCATCCCCCCACGAACCAGAAGTGCCCTTATCAGCAGTGGAGGTAGCTTGTCAAGCTATCACTCAAGCCACTGTTGATCCCATTCCAGATCCTCTAACAGTCTCAGAAGATCTGGAAGAAGTTTATATTCCTACATGGGTAGAAAACTCTTCGCCCTCTATCGATTGTTTAGAAATGGTTTTACCTTTTGATGAAGCCATTCTGGAAGCCATGAGTGGACGTGGTAAGATTTGTGAGGATCTTCATCATCGATCCTATTTTCTTCCAGAACTAAGCAGAATAGAAAATCAAGAGTTTCATTTGAGACTGTCAGAAGATGTTGATATACCTATCAATCCCTTGCCTAGGGAAGGAATATTTGCCGAGGGGAATATGGCAAATATTTCCGCCACTATACCTATTAACATCTCCGTAAACCCTGATGTCATGGAAAACATATACATAGGTGCAAATTGCTCTCCTGAAGAGATTGCCATCTATACTTCCCTGTTTAAGGAATTCCGTGATGTCTTTGCCTGGTCATATGAGGAGATGCCAGACATAGATCCATCAATTGTTGAACATGAAATCCAAACATATCCTGATGCCAAGCCAGTTCGACAAAAGTTAAGACATGTTAACCCGCGCAAAGCGGCGGCTGTGAAGGCTGAAGTTGAAAAGCTATTGAAGGATGGTTTTATCTATCCCAATGCTTTGAAAGAATGGGTATTCAACCCTGTTCTTGTTGATAAGAAGCAAGGGACTATCCATGTTTGTACGGACTTTAGAGATTTAAATAAATCCTGTCCTAAGGACAACTATCCCACACCTTTTATATACCAGATTATAGATGCTTGTGCGGGAAGTGAGGTGTTCTCGTTTATGGATGGTTTCTCTGGATACAATCAAATTCAAATAAAACCAAAAGACCAACATAAAAATGCTTTCATTTGTCCTTGGGGTACCTTCGCATACAAGAAAATTCCCTTTGGATTGAAAAATGCTGGGGCGACCTTTCAATGGGCTATGAACTTTTCCTTCCATGATATTAAAGCCATTGTCGAACCGTACCTTGATGATCTACCCGCACATTCTTGTAAGAGGATCCAACATCCAGATCACTTACGGTTGATATTTGAGAGATGCAGATATTATAAAATCCGCTTGAATCCCCACAAGTGTGTATTCTGTGTCGAGTCAGGAAGATTGCTTAGATTCATTGTCTCTAGTAGAGGCATCCAGGTGGATCCTTTGAAAGTTGAGGCCATTGTAAATCTGCCTCCTCCTCGTTCTATCAGGCAACTTCAAAGCCTGCAAGGAAAGTCTAATTTTCTTCAACGTTTTATTGTTAACTATGCCAAGATTACTAAGGGTTTCATGTGCCTGCTCAAACAGGACAGCCCATTTGTATGGGATGAAACTACACAACTTGCTTTCGAGGCATTGAAAAAAGCTTTGTTGTCGGCACCCTTATTACATCCACCAGATTATTCTAGGGATTTTATATTATATCTGGTCGCATCAAAGTAGACCATTGGGGTAGTACTAGTCCAGGAGGACGATAAGCTTGTAGAGCATGTCGTTTATTATCTTAGCCGTGCTTTGGCTGGAACTGAACTTAGATACTGCCACGTTGAGAAATTAGCCTTAGCAGTTGTGTATGCTGTTCAGAGGTTACGTCACTACATTTTACTGAGGACCACCACAGTAGTGGCGGATGTGAATCTGTTTCAATATGTTTTATCTCGATGGATTGTTGGGGGGGAATTTAACAAATGGATAGTCATTCTCCAAGAGTTTGACTTGGATTTCCAGTCCGCTAATTCTAAGAAGTCCTTAGTTTTTGCTGAACTTATAGCATAATTTCCTACTGAAGAAGATGTAGCTGTTGAACATGACTCATTCCCAGATGAACACATCTTCCTGATATCCACCTCTGATCCTTGGTATGGGGATATTCTTATATATCTCCAGACTTTGAATTATTCTGTAGCTTCCTCAAGGGAGGAACGACGTAAATTACGCCTTCATGCCAAGAACTACCTCATTATAGGAGATACATTATATCGACAAGGGGTAGATTCCATTTTGCGTCGTTGCCTTACTCATGAGGAAGCAGAGATTGTCCTGAATTATTCCCATAGCAGAGTGAGTGGGGGTCATTTATCTGGGTTAGCCACGGCCCAGAAGATACTACGTGCCGGTTATTTCTGGCCCATGATCTTTAAATATTGTGTGGAAGCAATGAAGCACTGTCATCCGTGTCAGCTTTACACTAGGAAAATGCGGTCAGATCCTGTTCACTTATTTCCCGTTGTCTCGGTAGGCCCCTTCATGAAATGGTGGATTGATTATGTGACATGCAACCCAGCCTCGACTAGGGGGCATAAATACATCATTGTCGCTGTTGACTATTTTACAAAATGGGCAGAGGAAATGCCTACTTTTAAAGCCGACGGGGAAACAACAAATTTCTTTGTATTCAATCAGATTATCGCACGGTTTGGTACACCCAAAGTGATTGTCACTGACCACAGCGGTCATTTTCAAAATAACATGATGATGGAACTAACCACTATGCTCGGATTCAGACAAGAACATTCATCTTCATACTATCTGCAAGCAAATGGTCAGGTTGAGGCTATCAACAAAACTTTAAAAACTATCCTTAAACGTACAATTGATGCAGCCCACTCTAATTGGCACATCATGATATATCCTACTCTTTGGGCCTACTGAACCAACGTAAAAACTGCTATGGGTTTCTCCCCTTTCCAACTCGTTCATGGAGTGGAAGCAGTTACTCTGATTGAGTGTGAAATCTCGTCTCTAAATATAGCCATTCATGTGTTACCTGATACGACTGAGCTTGAGGAATGTCTGGTACATTTAGAACACCTTGATGAACAGCGTAGAGATGCGCTGACTGCTAATCAAGATAATAAAAATAGGGTCAAAACTCAGTATGATAAATCGGTCAAACCTCAGGTTCTCTCTGAGGGGGAACTTGTCTTGCTTTGGGACCAAGACAAAGAACCCCTGGGAGCATGAAAATTCAAGGCCATGTGGTTAGGACCTTATGTCGTGTCGAAATTATTGAGTAAGGGCGCATATGAGTTAGTTTATTTTGATGGGAACAAGCTACCTGAGCCTAGAAATGGGATCTACCTAAAAAATTACTATGCTTAGGCCTATCACTTTTTCTTGTATTTTTCTTGTATGTATTTGTATGTACATTAGGTTGTCAGTTTTTTTTTATACTATCTGTTGGTTGTTGCAGATGTCTTCTGAAAGGTATATAGGGTTCGCTGACGGTGCCAACCATCACACTTGTAACCTAGCTTCGGCATCATGGGTTATTTATTTTCCCTCAGGACAGCTTGTTGCCACGGGAGGCGCTTGTTTAGGTCTTGCTTCTAATAATGTTGCTGAGTATAGGGATGTAATTGAGCTCCTATGGGATTCTTTGTCACGTGGTATCACCCAGCTTGAGGTCCGTCTAGACTCTCAGTTGGTCTTTTCCCAGCTCAATCGGGCTTATCAGGTACGAAATCCTATTTTATTACATCAGTTCATGCAAATTCATTTATTGGAAAGACATTTTGAGGTTATTACATTTAATCATATTCCACGAAATCAAAATTCATTGACTGATGCATATGCTAATTACATTTTAGATTGGCATCTCACACACATTTTATAAAGATATACAACAAACATATGAAAAACATTTGTAAATAAACTGACAACAAACAACAATATATATATATATATATATATATATATGTAAAATATCTGTCCATAGATAGGTCAAGTCTGATCCTCAGATCCCGTCATATACAAAATATACAAAAATGTGGATCGTAGTCCATCAAAATGTCCTAGATCTACGCAGGACCACCCTGGTCACTACGACCACCTTCGTCCCCATGGTCCCTCTGTACTCTGGCTTCCTCAACCTCCTCGGCTTTGATATCCTCCACAACCTCTATATATACAAGCACCGCTCCTACCACTTTCCTGAATAGACGTAGCCAGACCAGTGGAACTCCAACAACGAACTCTTGCATGGCAGTCGGGATATGCTCTATCCGCAAGGTAGTTACTCTTTGGGTCAGCTTGGCCAGCTTCCCCTCTAGAACCTTGATTAGTCCCGGGTCTTCACCTATGACACGATGAACAAACATGCGTGGGTGCCCTTTAGGGCGAATCGGTCTAATATCTGCATTTTGACACATTTATAGGATTAATACTTGTACATATGTATATATCTATCATTTTAAAATTCATAAAAAAATTAAAAATGATAAAAATTAAAAATTATTTACCTAGTTGTCCCCATGCTCCTCCTGGAGGGAGGACAAGGTCTGGGTCACCTCGAAAGTCCATACCGGCATATGGAAACTACTCCAGTGCTGGTAGCTTTCTTTCCCACTAGGTATATAAATCATCATCATATATATTATGTACTATGTCTCCTCCTCCTTGACGGAGGAAGATGTCTCCACACCTGCTCAGCCTTGACTGACGTGGAGATCTGACCGGTAGAGGTATGGCAGGGCTCAATGCTGGTACTCTCGAAGAAGAAGAAGAAGGCCACTAATATGATTGCATAACCAAATTTCTTTCACCTTCCTCTCTTGCAATCAGACAGTTGTCTTTTCATGATAGGGACAACTCCCGAACACCAATCATAGAGAGCACCACGAAAAAAATCCACTACCAGCCTCATTTGGTTCCGTGTAGCCAAATGTAAAGAAGAGGATCCTGAAATCCTCACAATGGTGCTATCAAGTACCTATAGAGTAAAGTCATGGATATGTACAATAAGGACGCATCTCCCTCTCTTTTGAGTACCCGATGTGCAAAACACATCTATGTAGTTCTGAACACTTAAAGGGTCACCACCCCTGTCAGTGCCCTCTAAGTTGACCGGTGCTCCTCATCATGACAGACCGATAATGAAATACATGTCTTCAGTAGTAATCTCTAAGGTTTCACCCTGTAGGTTGAACATCCCCAAATCATGATCCCAATAATTTATCATGAACTCAAGTAGGAAGACATTGGCCCGCATGGGTGATCTGCAAAAGAAATTTAGTAGCCCACTCGTTCGCAATGCATGTATAGTGGGCGCACTTTGGAGCACTGCTTGGTCCATTATTTCATGCTCCCTTTCCCTCCATTCGAGAACCATCTTTTCACCTAGCAAAACAAGTAATTTGATTCAGTAATTCCATATAAAAATTCAAACTTTTTTGACTATCTTTAGCCTTTTATCCTTCACGCAGTACATGTGACTGTCTAGTTAGACATGTCACGTACTGTACGCAACTTTCTATATAGGAAACTTGCGTACCGAAACCGTGTACGTGAGTCTTCACATTGTCAACCCGCGTACGTGTCGTGCCATGTTTAGGATGATTTTAATAATGGAATTAATACTCAAAATTCATAATTGCTTGGATCAAAATGAAGAGCTCAGGGTGTAGGCTTACCTGCAACTTGCGGAATTCGATTTTGTCGGTTCAAATGTCCACAATGATCGAACAAAGGTAGAAGGAAAAACTTTCTTTTTATGGCTCAAAATTTCAAATGGTGAGTTTTGTTTTGATTTTCAACTATTTATAGAAATTATATTTCTTTAAGTGGGTCTTTTTCTATAGTTTGAAAATTCATTCAACTAATACCATATTTATTTATGCTTTGGAATAGGTTTTTCACTATTACAAAGTGTTGCTGCTCCAATAGGGTGGTTTTGTCATTTCCAATACATTTTTGGCATCTTTATTCAATCCACATTAACCTTAGCAATCAACCTTTTGCCATGGACTATGGTATCATAAACCAATAGTTCCCTGTTTTTTACCATTGTTCTTCCGTGGATAGGACCCTTTTCATGAGTATCCTTCTTCTAAGCCTATGTTGTCCTTTGGTGCTCATGCTGCAACTATTTCAGGTACAGGGGTATCATCTTAGCTATTTTTCATGCCAAATAGAGCTTCTTTTGAATCTCTTTTTACAAGCTATATTTTTATAGGACTCCCTTCCCTTATGGAGTTTCTTTAGGCCCAGGTATGACTCCTTCAAAATAGACTTGACTACCGATTTAACTTGTCCGTTTAAGCTCATTAAGAATATGTGAATGGGCATCCGCATTGGTGGTAGGTTATCTCTTTCTCGGACCATGCGGATTAATACGAGAAATGATCGCTCTCTTTTCTTTTTGAAATGAGAAGAGTATTCTCAGGTATAGGTTTATCACTTTTCTAGACCTGAGGGACTAAATTTACGGAAAAGGAACACCCGGTTTGAGCTTAGTTTTCTCTTTTTCATGCTCTATACCTAAACATGAAAAATATTCCGAGTGTACTTTGTGTTTTTGTCATGCTTGTTAAACAATTAAGAACAAAGAAACGAGTATAATGTTGTAAGCCCCATTTCTCGTAACCAAATGGATCTTTCCAAGTGATATTGCTTTCCTTCACACTCGTAAAACTCAAGCTATTTTATGTTGTTTTGGAAGGAGCGTTGGGTAGTTGGTAATTTAACCTTTTTCGGCCCTCCCTGACTACGTACGAAAAATGTTCACCTTTTCTTCTCTGGAAGTTAAGAGAGTTCTTCTGTGGTATTTTTTATACTTTTTCGGCCTCGGGAGACCAAATTGGATGAAAAAGGACTCCCCTGGAGTCTTATTTGGAGTTTTTAGACTCTCTAAATGTGAAAACACCTACTGAGCATGTACTAGTTCGGGCTCATTAAATCCACGAATCAGTGACACTATCAAGAATTATTTTCACTTCTCTTCAAGCTTGTTAAAAAATGAAGAGGGATCTGAGTTAACTTTCCTGGACTCGTTAAAATTTAACAGGGAAGGTAAGGAAGAAGTTTTTCTTGTTTTCAATAATGGCAGCATGTCCTCCTTGAACATAGCACTCTTTGTTTTTTCCGATATCCATGTCTTAGTGATTACTTTTCTGTTCAGCTATTACTTTGAGTTTCTTACTCCTCCTCTTGTCCGTTATACCTAGGGAATCTGATCATGTCTCCTACATGACAGATAGGTCTAGTTGTTGTATCTATAAGTTATACGCTACCTTGGGTCATCTCTGTGTTGTGCTCATTGTTCAAGGACTTCACTTAATGTTTGATCTCTATCCTCATCCCATCATTGTTATATCTATTATCTATTGTGTCTCCCTTCTTTTTCCCAGTTCCTAGTCACTCTTGTGATCCGTTGGAGGATCTATTGCCTTCCTTATCATAGCATGGTTCCATTTCGGTACTTCCTGATGACGAAGACCTAGAGTTTTGACGATCGTACCTCAGGATTCACTTTTATCATTGGTGAATTCCTTTGCTTTAGTTGTCAATTATCACCTATTGATTGACAAATTATTGAATCCTTTCCATGTTCGACTTCAGCTTACCCTTATTCACATGGCTTGGATTGTACTAGTTCTTTGGGATCAGTTATGAAGACCTTAGTTCCTCACCTATGGACTAAGTTTCACAAGATTATGTTCTATTCATATACACATCTTCTATATCTTTGAAGACTCATCATTATTGTATATTGTGGCTTTGATCCACCTTTGTAATATACGTGGTTTCATACCCGTATCATATGATGTACTCAAATATTGTAAAGGAGCTAGTGTTCCAGTAAATTGAACATAGCATCCTCAGATGTAACTTTGTATATGACATTACTATGTATTTGTTTCAGGTACTACCTCTGCTCCATTGGATTTCTGAGTTCTCCAAAGATAATGATTATAATGTATTTCGGCCATCGCTTCCCTCTGAGCTCACACATTAGGGGGCATCTGTTATCCACCTGAATGGCACTTCTCCGTCTGAGTGCCGACATCCCTCATGTTGGCACACAAAAGGAAATTTATGGATTGAAGTTTTCCTAAAACATTATAGGTGGGCATATTATGAACTACATTTATCATCCATCCAGCTGGTTATTTTTACCTATAGATATGTCAAGTTCTGTACGCGACTCTTTATATATGCAACTTGCATGTTGTACGCGAGTATCGGTTATTGCATCTCATGTATAGATTTGTACGCGGGTTATCCTTAGAGAAAATCACATGTCATACACGAGTTTCCAATATTAATACCCATGTACACCTTCCTTTGACATTAAAAATAAAAAACTCATGATTACTTGAGATTTGTTAAGCCCTTAACCTTAATCACCTTAACTGTCTCAACCTTCGAAACTACCTTATTTCACCAAGCATAAATACAGGCCTTGGTGAGGGTGTTAACACATACACTTGGAGAGAAAATTTATGCTGGTGGAGTCCATTCAGAAATCTTTGGAGCAGTGGAACTCATAATCCTTTGGTTGCAGAGGAGTCCTTATCTCAAGCGTTGGGTTGTAATCTGAACTCTTTTATTATTGTTAATAAAGAGAATCCTTCTTCCATATGTGTCTTGAATGTCTCTCATATATTGTGGTTTGATAAATACTTATGATTCAGCACTCTATATATGATTTATCTAACTTGTTTATATATATGTATCATCTTGTATTTGGAGGATTGGCTCTTGACAGGTGAAGGAGAAGCATCCCTGAAGGCCTTAGAGGAGAAGCAGAGTGGAAGAGGACAAGCTAGGATCAACTATCGTGTATCGGGTGAGTCTTTCCTATCCTCCTATTTCCTTTATTGCACTCTAGAGTCAATTGCCTGCAAGTTTCATGAGTATGTTGGTAACCCCAGACCTTCGGTTATAAGGTGTTTATTCCTGTACAACACACGGTAATACAAAATGTATCTCCCAGGTATCTAATCCGGTGGAGGAGGAGGGGGGTTGTGATCATGGAAGGTCACTACAGATCTAGCTAGCCGTCAGAATAATCGCACCCATGCTCGTGGTACACCCACCACCTCGCGCTGAATATCCTTAGGCAAGTCCTCGACTTGCGCCATGGGAACTCTGTGTATCAGCCTCACAAAGTTGGTATGAATTCTCTGGAGCGTCCGTTGCGCATCCACACCCATGATATCGTCTCCTCTTCCCCTTCGTCTATGACGATGGAAGCCTTCAGGTTGTCGTGGTCTCACATCTGCATGCATATGTTACATATCACTACGTATTGTCACCCAAAAACATGTCTTTTGATTTCATATAATCAGAAAACACAAAAAAATTAAATAACTCAAAAATTTAAAGTAAGGGTTGAGATTCGTTACCTATGTCACCGTATGCCGATCTTGGTGGTAGCGGCATGTCCGGGTCCCCCCGAAAATCTATCTCCACATAGGGGTAGTCATCGATGGAAACTATCTGTTGTCACCACCACCGAAAGAACTCAGCTGGATAGGGGTTGGACACCCTACCTCCTCCCAGTCTGTGCATTGCATTTTCCCAATGCCATTGGGCCGAATATTGAACCCCGTGTAGAGGAACATCAACTTTGGGCCTCAATCCTGGAACCGCTCGAAGAAAAACGTGCTTAGTATATTGCTGAAACCGAAGTTTCGCACTCTGCCCATCTTACACTCACTGAGCTGGTGTTTCATGTTGCTTAGTAGTGTAGTGCTCCTGTCATATGTTGTGGGTCTCATGCACTCCACTGCATAGAACATCAGAGGCCATGAGGCTTGGTGGAGTGAAGCCAAGCCTACTATCCTGCCCAGTGTCAGTAGGATGGCCTTTAGGCCCAGCACCTGTATAGAGTTGGTTGGGATCTGACTCCCCACCTTCTCCATGTCCGGATAACAGTACACCGTAATGTACTCATCTATAGTCAAGCCACCTCCAGGCTTGTGAGAATGTAGGTTAACTACTTCCCCCCATCGGGAAAGTCCAGTAATAAAGTATATGTCCTCCACCTCTATGGTGAGGGACATCCCATCTATCCGAAATGACTTTGAGTATGGATCCTAGTAATCCACCAGCATCTGCAATAGTACTGTTTTGGCCCTTAATCCACCAAGACACTAAAATTTGTAGAGCCCACATGCACATAGCGCTTGTTGAGCCATTAGATTGGCCCTTACTACCTCCTCTACATCACCATGTTCATGTTCTCTCCATTCTAGGACCATCCTGCACAAAAAATTGTAAGTTTACCCATTATAACACTTAAAAAACCTCATGCATGGTCGCATACGTGACTATTTGCCAAATAGCCACGTATGTATGTGGGTTTGGGGACATTTTCCACATATAGTAAGCCCTATACGTGGAAAAACCCTCGATTTTTGCATGGGCCACAGCGCCTATTTTGTATTGGCCTAGAAATTCCAAATAACCATGGAATTTGATCAAAATTGCATCAAAATGGAAGAGAAGAGCATGGGTAAGTACTTGGAAGAAACAGTAGTGGATTCCGCCGGCTGGATCTCCTGGAATTCGCTGTTGAAAATCTGAGCTCGATTGGGTAAAAATTTCAAATGTTTTATAATGTTTTGAAATATTTACTATTTATAGAAATTTTTACCCCCTTTCCTATAGTTTGGACCATTTCTAATCATTTTGTACCATTTTTTACCTAATTTATGATGTAGGAGACCTTTTTGAGTGTTGTTTCAGCCGTTGGATTGACCCGTTTGTGCCGATTTCAGGTATCATGTCTAAACTAGAATATAGGTTAGGTTTCATTGCCATTTGCATTTTACATGACCTTATGACCATTTCATTATAGTCTTAGGTACGAACCCACTCTATTATTTCACAGAACCTTCTTGCTATTTTAGAAGTGGCATGATATGAGTGGTAGAGCTTGACCTTACATGGGTACCCTAGTTAGCGCCTTATTTGCATTTGGTGCCCATGCTGACGTTTTGTCCCTTAGGGTGTGGGAGTCCGTTGTATAGTATTTCCATGACACTTCGCAAGAGCCTCATACTCTTCTTGATCTTTTGTTGGCCTATTCCCCTCAGGACTCCCTTATGTCAAGTTGTAATTTCATTATCATGAGATTTTCCTGCCTTGTTGAGCCTTATGCTAGCTTCCCTGACATTGAGATTCAGCCATATAGCTCGAGCTTGTCTCATGTCTAGCCATGCAGAGCCATTTTATATATCCTTTGCAACTTGATTCCCTTTTTACCGGGAGGGGATTTACCCCCGAGTGTCGCTATCCTACACATGTATCCTTGCATTGAGCATAGGTATGTTCCAATGCTTGGAACTAGTTTGTTTTCCCCTATGACACTCGTCTCCTCCTAGTCTGTAACTATAAAGCAATTTTATTCTTTTTCAATCTTTTTAAATATTTGAGAAATTCCAAACAAAATAAAAAAACCAAAAATTTGGACAAGGAAAGATGTTATATTTTGGCAGTTATCGAGTCGTGACGCCTTCGAACAGAGCACTGTACAGCACATCCATTGGTTGGGTTTGTATTTTGACTTTAGGAGCTGCACTCGTTTATCTGAGTTTATCTCCACCGACTAGTTAAGCTTCCAGTCCCCATGGAGCGTATGTCGATGCCTCCTATGTCGCAGAGATGTCCCAGTTTGTATATCGAGTCTATGCTACCTTTATTTAGTCACCATACATCGTTATGCTCTTGTTCAAAGGAATTTGAAACTTGAGTCGGCCATTCCTCAGTTATCTTGACTTTGCATGTCGGCCATTCCTGGTACAGTTACCGATTCATGCACCTTATGATCGAGTCCTTCCACATTATACAACTTTGCTGAGTACCTTGTGTTGGATGATGGGGAATGCCTTAATTCCCTCCTTCTAGTGGATTTCATCCCATCGACTTCACATCATTTATTCTGGGATTGGAATATAGAGTCATTTTTGAGTGCCTTGAGACTTGCAGTCATCAGTGGCAGGTTCTCTCGCCATCAATAGTATTTGGGAATACATCAATGTCACCTGATCGATGGATCCTCTCAAGTGTTCAGCCTCAACACATCTATTCACACTTGTTAGTTTGCACTCTAGTACCTTGATTCCCATTTTCATTATCGGTGGGTGATCTCGTTTCTGTTAACGGTATACATTAATTACTAGTAATCAAACGATGGACTGCTATGTTCAACCTCAACACCTCTATTCACATAGCAGGACATGTACTCTTAGCGGTTTGTGTAGAAGACCTTCCAGATTGGTGGCATCTCTTATGTGCTACCTACTTGATCGTGCTAGTGTTCATGAGATTTTAGCTCTCATGACTTGATTCTAGTATATGTCAGATATTTACAACTATTATAGAGATCTTGATCCATTGCATATCTTCAGCCATTATGGAGATCATGATGCATTGTATATCTTCATCATGGAGACTCTGATCTATGTATATTGTATGTGGCGATGACCACTTATGTGATATCTTGTATCATGCCTATTCATGGCCACTGTACTCTTATGTATCTGGGACTACTAGATGTATTTGTAGTTATATGCAGAGTTGTATCATTGTACTATGCTGATTGGGTGGCTAGTCTTCCATTTGGGATCCTTCATCACTTCACTTCTGGGATGGACTTATAATGTATTTTGGCCATCGTATGACCCCTGTGACCTCACACATTAGGGGGCATCTGCTATAGCTGATTTTACCACTCCAGGTGAATCACACTTGTATGGCCTTTCCTCTATCCCTCTGTAGACTCCTTAGACCCCTTGGACCATTTTTTGTCCTTTGATGTTTCCTTGACCATCCCTAAAGACATGTGAAAATCCATATATATGACTTTTAAACCCATAATCGCGTATATATGCGGGTTTGACCCCTAAAACCACGTACATCGCGATGTGTGCATAATCCAAATCCTTTTGGAGTTTTCCTTGACATGGATCCGACTCACTTGACTCCCGGCCTTCCATATTCCTTGAGATCGCTCGGATTCGACCTTTCATTACCCCTTGAAAATCTATATAAGGAACTCTTTGGTACATTGAAGGCATAAGATAGAATTGAGAGCAAAGAAACTATAGTCCATTGTTGCCGAAACTTATGATTGAGTTTGCATCCCTTTGTCCCTTGGAGCACTTTTGTGTTCTTCCCAAGCTTGCCTTTTACTTGTGAGCTTTCTATCAAGAGATGGAGGATTGAGGTGGTGGAGGTCCAAGTGGGGGATTCAGTTTCTTCGATTCGCAGACGTGCCGACAAAGGTTGTATCCATTGTAATCTCTGATTTTATATTAATAGAAATATATTTTACTATCCAATAATGTATGTTTGAATTTGAATTGCTCTTTTTCAATGAATTTGAATTGCTCTTTTTCTCTTGTTTCTGTGTCATGCCTGGGGGCATGTTTGCTTGGTGGTGTCTGACTGGTATGAAGTTTGTCTCAGCTTGTCTGTTTGCCTTTATTTTTATGCACCTTTCTTCCTGTACACTAGTTTTTAACTCACAGTAGCGTATATATGCGGGTTTATTTGCTATTTCCACATACACACGCGGGTTTACTGCGAACAGTCGGGTCAATGTTTTCTTGGGATACTTAGGTGAAAACACCAATAATGCTACAAAATTGGAAGGATTGATTGAGCGAGCTGCGATGGGAGGTACAAAAGATCTGAATTCCTTTGATTGTTGAGGGGTTTTCTCTGATGATGATATCCATGGTGAGTTGAATTCAATAGGGATCACCCATATACAAAGTCTCCCAGAATTTGAAATGGAAGGGTCGATTACACCAACTTTAGCATGTATTGGATGCCACCCTGACAATTTAGTTCATGCACGTCCGACGTATAACAAACAAGGTGGTCGACGCTCTATAAAACAAAGGAGTCATTCAAGCAAATTTCAACTCAAAATGGGCCTTTCAACCCTAATTCAAATTCCATGTCATCATGTGTTAGCCAATGAAATTGCTTTAAAATTGAAATACCATATATGTCTTAAACAATTTTTTAATATGTATTTGGGGATAGGCGAATTATTTTAATAATATAATCTGTCTATGGGGTGTCCAAGATGCCCAAAATTATCTTGCATATTGAAAATGAAAATAATATTCTAACTAATTTTAGGTAATACTTCTCCCATTTGTAATATAAAATACTAAAAATAATTAATATTATATATAATATATAAAAATTAATATTACTTGGTCCAATATCTTTAAGTGTACTTAGGGTCAAATAATTGTAACTTTGTCAAAAAATATTAGTGGTTCCAATAACTTTGACTCGGTCCAAAAATATTACTTAGTCAAATACCCATCCATGTTTTAGGTAATTCAAGTCCAATATATAATATATAATTAATATTATAGCTAAGACATAATAATAATAATATAATATAATTAATATTATTATAATAACTTGAAAAGTTCCCTCCATATTTTAGGCAATATGTGACCAATAAATCAAATATAATAGTAATAGTAACTAATATTATCACTAAAATATAATAATATTATATTATAATCAATATTTTATAATAACCGCCAAAAGGTGGGTCTAATAAATTTTAACTAATATATAATATCTATTTAATCTATAATAATAACTAGCAACATCACTAATATACACATCATATTTTAGGTGATATGTAACCAATATATAATAGTAACAGTAATTAATATTATCTAATATTTCATAATAACCGTTAAAAATTGGGTTTAAACACTTTTAACTAATATCATAATAATATATTATAATATTATATTATAATTAATATTTTATAATAACCGTCAAAAGTTGAGTCTAATAACTTTTAACTAATATCATAACTAATATTAATATTTAATACTATTATATTAGACCTTAACTTCCCACATTTTGGTCTACTTTTTGGCGATTAACAAATTCGATTCCAAGCCACGTGTCACACCTCTCCCGTGTACCGATACTATGGATTCAATATCTAGTTGTTACATTTATACTTCGGTATGTTCTTGGTAATGTTATAACTCTTTGTTTTAATGAGACATTCACATGAGCACTCCATCATATTTTTATGTACCCTTGACCTCACCATGGGTGGAGCCTTCCTCCAAGTGTGAAGTATCATCATGTGTGGGTGTTTTCTATTTGAGTCATACCTCATGCTCCTATGGTGTTTATTCCGGCACCAATAAGGTGTCAGACTCTATACATCATGTTGCCACTTGGTAGAGTCCTGTGTTTTCATTAAACAATCGCTACCCCGTGATATGTTCCATTTTCCCAATCCAAAAAGAGGAGGGAGAGCACCCCTTCTCCCAAAGTTACGGGGTCATTTTTTCAAGTTACTTCATCATGGTTCTCTCAAGCGTCCTAGTATACTCTACTTGTTCACGTGTGTCGGTTTGGGGTACAGTCAATTCACTGGGACGATTGGCTTCCCAATTCAATGTTTTTCCTCGAAGTTGAAACCCTAACAGAAGTGCGCTTTCACATTCATTCAATTTGGTAATAAAAAGTAGGACATGGCCTCTAATTCACTGTAATAGACACACATAATTCAATAGTGAGATAAAGCAACTACGTCACTTTCGTGTACCCATCGGACAAAGCCCTTTTGGGGGTTCCTTAGGGACTGATTCACTCTGCGTAGATTGACTGAACGCAGAAACCATGGATATGGAAAGCGAACGTGTTTTTCACATGATTTCTCATTACTCGTGTCATCATTCTCACTTCTGATATCTCCAAGTATTGTCCATTCCACGATTAACGGAACATCTTGTTATTGACACTTGGTTGGCTCTTTCTTTCTTGTCCCAATTACTTATTTAGTTTGAGGGGGTCCTTAGAACCCGCTTAAATCTTCCAAGGTCTCGTCGCTTTGGTGAATCACTTGAGCCCCAATACATTTTCGGTGCCATAGATAGACCAGTGAACTATTACACATTCTTCGAAGGATGGCTGCTTCCAATTCCACCTCCTATTGTGTGAGCTCGATCACTTCGTTCTCAACTAAGCTATAATTAATATATTATAACAATAATATTATACACCATAAAAGTCAAATAAATTTTAAGATAGAATTTTGTATTTAATTTTATTTATTTATTTTTGGTGAAAACACTACATCAAACTTCTTCCTCATATATTGATTTTAATATAAAATATATATTAAAGGTAGCTTTGATAAAAGTGAAATAACCCTTGGCACCTTCGCTAAAAGTGAAATAGTATAAAAACGTGGCTACATGGCATTTTTTTATTATTTTCCTTAGGAGGCCCATTTTCATCCAAATTTCCTCTAATGATTGGCACATGTATCCTTTGAGGCGAGTCACTTGGAGGACACCTATGAACATCCATTAAAGAGCCAATGCATGGAACTTGCCAACGCAAACCTTTTCCACCTCGTGAGCAAACATGGTGGTGTAGTGGAAAGGACACATGGGGAAAGGAACACACATCCCCATTTGGTGCGAGGGATCTCTTCCCATAAATGACAATATGGTCCTTTATATCTCGCATGCCTTGCATGGATGGTAATAATGCGGTGCTTAAGGTAGCATGGAGACTCAAAGTAAGAAAAAGGAAATGACCCGGATCCAAAATGTGCCAAAAGTACAGAAATCATAATTGAAGCCTAGATCAATGTTTGTGTTGCATGCCATTTCATGGGACGATCCGATTTGGAGAAGCTCACATGGTACATTTCCTTGTGTGATTGTACTTCTAGCCAATGAGGAAAAGGACATCAACCATTAATTAAGGTGGAGAGAGGTCGTAATAATATAACTCGCACACTTCATAAAATCAGAGATATCTGTATTCTTATGCATCACAAGTATAGGTGGCTGCAATTAGCCGGAGCCATTTCACTCACCTCGGAGCCTGCTTGTATACATCATGGCTCCTAGGATGTGTATGCGTAGTCGAAGAGGGAGTCAGAGGGATAACAGTTGATGTGGAAGAACCCAATTGTACAAAATTTGGATTCTGTGCAGGGAGAACAAGAGGATCTCACCACTCTTTCCTTTAACTCGGCAGACTACTACTTTTCAAAGACCTCGGACGCCATCGAAAGAAAGATAGTACAGATGGAGGAACTCCTTTTCAAGAAATAAACTTGCAGCAGGGTGACCAGTAGCGACTAATCCATTCTCGGTAGGACGTATGTTACTCGCCCATGAGCTCCATTCACGGGAACTGTTGCTGAAGACGACTCCAGAGATGGCCGTGATTATAACTTGCCACCTATGTAGCAGTTTGGACGGGATGAGGGTGCTCTCAAAGGCCGCTGAAGAAAAAGAAGTTGAGTCAGTAAATGACCACCAAGCCCCGAGAGGGTTAGCGACATCATAGTAATTGGTAGTGTATGTCTTGTACATTTTTTTTTTTTATGCTCAAAGTTTTGATTCGATATGGGTCAAGTATCATTATTCGTAACGAGACTAGGGGTTTCATCACTATTTTTCAATTTGGAGGCTATAAGGTGCTTTTTTTACTATATTTTGGTTGTATAAACTTGCATAGACAGTTTTTTCTTTGTTATCCCAATATGGGAAGAGCACCACTCGCGCATTTGGTCGTAATAAACTTTGTGTGTTGTTTTATTTTAACCCAACAATAGAAGGATTTACCTCCTTACTTACCCCCGAAAAAAGTATCTCTATCTCTAAATATGTATTTGTGTTGAAAAAATGGATATGATATTAAGAGATAATGATAATATAATTAAATAACAATGGAGAGAGGTTCACTTGATGAATATATTATGATAAGGAATTCTAAAATTAACATGATATAATAGCAACTAAATGTAGGAAAGACATCTAGAGGAGAGCCTTAGTAGGATTTTAAATACCTTACATAATAGTTTATAATGTATAAACAAGTATGTAATTGTAAGGGGACTATTATTGTAGAATAATTATATTCCCTATGTTTAGATAGTTAAACATAATTGTACTGAGTTTTAAATTTATTGATTACATTAAATGCACTGCAAGTTAAAGGATTCAATTGGCAAGCCAATGTTGGTGTTGTTTTCTAGAAAAGTTTCATAATGCATGAGTATGAAATCTAAAACATTGACTACCTGTACTCTTGCATATGTAACTTCGCATATTTCCCTGGACTTGTAGGCCTCCCATGGTTGTTTATGGAAATCTCTGTAAAGCTTCAATGTGGCTTTAGCCGATGTGAAATTCACAAAGGCTTAGCCGAGATTGCATCTATTCCTGAAAAATATAGGACTCGTGTATTAGTTTTCTTTTTTATAATTTACACCCGATCTTTTAATGATGAATGGAAGACATAGTCCATTGGAGGGTAAACAAAATCGTTTGCAGACTCATCTGGGTTATTTGTCCCATCGTTGCAGCTTGCGCAGTGTTGATCCAGCATAGACAAAAGCATTTCCAGACTATAAAAACAAATCTTTAACAAATTAATAGTCTAAATTATTATTTAACAAAATTAATATACAGAAGTCAATGAGGAAAGATACTTGCTTGAACTTGTTTGGAATGTTTTTCATCATCAATGTCGTTCTCGCCTGGGTGCAGTTGGATACTGCTTCAGCTTCATCGAAAGCAAACTGCGGCAAAACTTGACTGCCATTTTCTCGTTTGGGTGCTGTCCATGCAGCCCCAACAGTAGCAACTGGCCTTTTTGTAGACTCGCTCTCACCCGTGCTGATCCTTTGGCTTCGACCTCCTCTTCCATAGCCAATACCCATATGACTAAGCCCGATAGCATTCAATTGAGCAGAGGCGGAGGGTACTGCAGAACTGGCAGAGCTGGCTGCTGGAGTAAGCTGTATAGGATTGTTGAATGGGGTGAGTTTCTAGAGGAACAGTATTTAGTAATACGACGGTAATGCTGGGATCCCATGCAAGAGGAGGAGAAGGAACACTTGATGGCATATAATTCAAGTTGAATTGATCTGGCATATAAGCTGTGATGAATTGGGATGCAGCAACTTATGCAAGCTGGGAAGGATGTCCCACTGTGGGTTGAACAAAGTTCCAAGCAGCAAAAGGTGCAGGAGGAGGCACTATCAATGGAGTTTGAAGGGAGCATAGAGCAGAAGGTGCAGGAGGAGGCACTATCAGTGGAGTTTGAAGGGAGTGTACAGGCTTAAACTCTCTTGCATTCGGATCCAATTTAACAAATTTTTTACTTGGTGGTTGTTTGTGACAATCTCCATGATTTTGCATCTCCGCGCCTATCTACAAAGTGTGCTTCAGCTCCGTAGTCTTTCCAGTCTTTCCTTGGTCAGATTCAGGAATGTTTAAGAGGTGCTTCATCGAAGTTTTCTTGGCCATTCTGCTCAGAGGAGACCTCCAGGGTATTGTTATTTCCATCGGTGTCCACCACAGTTCCCTCACAACGGCTTCCCATTTTTCTGCATCACAATCAAACAGAAAACACATTTTGCAGTACATAGCTTTTTTCATTTAACCTGAATATGAATATGGGTTAGCAGTATACAATTGAATAAAAACGTTTAATCTCAAATTCCAGGCCTAGGATTTTTAACTAAAATGGCTTATGCCACAAACCAATAATATAAATGATTTTTAATCCAAAAACTCTGATAAGTTTACAACAGTTAGAAAATATTAAAAAACCAAGAAAAAAAATAACATAATAGATAAACTTCAGATCCACATAAAAGAATGGTTGCCAAAATATAATAAAATTCTAATAGGAAAACCTAATGAAAATAAATGCAAATTCTGATAGCTAATTGGCTTGCATTATAACATTAAAAAACTCTGATAAGTTTACAACAGTTAGAAAATCCTAAAGAACCAAGAAAAAAAATAACATGATAGATAAACTTCAGATCCACATAAAAGAATGGTTGCCAAAATATAATAAAACTGTAACAGGAAAACCTAATGAAAATAAATACAAATTCTGATAGCTAAGCCGCTTGCATTATAACATTAAACATAAACCGTAGTCAAACCTACAAAACTTGAACTTAAAACTTCTTGAACAAAAAAAATTAAATCATAACTCTACTCACAAAAAAACTTAAATCATAACTCTACTCACAAAAAAACTATCTTCTAAATGAAACCATTTGAATAATTGAAAAAGAGAAACTTATCATAAGTCATACTCACAAAAAACTATCTTCTAAATGAAACCATTTGAATAACTGAAAAAGAGAAACATGGACAAAAGAGATGCCAAAAATTTTAAACTTCAAAGGAGCGGAATAATTGGGCAATGATTTTAAACTTACCTCAGATAAAAGTGTAAAAGAAAAAAATCATGCTACCAGATCTGAAAGGAGGTTGTGGACTTCAGATTATGAATTAAAATTGATTGCCTTCTCATTATTAAAAACAGTTTAAATAGGAAATACAAATGACAATACTATGGGAAAATACCATAGGTGAATAAATACGATGGATGACCTAAATAACTAACTAATTAAATGTGAGATTACATTCTTCAACAAAAAGTACTATCTAACCAGCACCCCAAAAAGCAAAAACAACCATCTTCAAAATCTAACCTTAAAAATACATATACACAAAACCCTCTCACACCCTTCAATGCACTAATCTCAACACACTAGCCTCCCTTCAATCATTACCACCCTTCATATGTCATTCATTTTTTTATTTTTGTTTAGTTTTAGTTGGATTTTATTTAAGAAGTTCATAAATGTCCCATAAAAGATTTTTTTTTAGTTAAATTTGGATGTAATTTACTAAGTTCATAAATATCCTATAAAATAAATTTGTATTCTAAACATTTCTTGGTTTACACAATTAAATAAAAATTTCCACCAATAGAGCAATCATATTCATCTCCTTTTCCTTGCAAGGAGAGCTAAAAATTCTAAAATCTCCACTTCAATACCACAGGTTTGTGATGTGCTACTATGGAAAAAGTCCCATAAAAATTCTAAAATCTCCACTTCAATACCACAGGTTTGTTATGTGCTACTATGGAAAAAGTCCCACAGTTAATCTTTAAATGTTTTTTTAGTTATAGTTGGATCTAATTTAAGAAGTTCATAAATGTCCCATAATTTTTTTTAATTAAGTTTAGATGTAATTTACTAAGTTCATAAATGTCTTATAAAATAAATTTTTAATCTAAAAACTTCTTGGTTTACACAATTAAATACAAATTTCCACTAATAAAGCAATCATCATCCTTCTCCTTTCCTTGCAAAAAGAGCTGAAAATTCTAAAATATCCACTTCAACACCACATTTGCTATCCTAAAAGTCTCTTCTAGTCAATCTATAAACCTCCATCCATGTGGGCCCTTACTGCTTATGTTTTCTTTTGCATTTAGTAATTCCCACCTTGGTCCTATTTTCCTTTAATATTAAATGAGAGGATGAGTTGGAGTGTTTGGTTTATTGGAAGTGTTTCCTCAAACAACCACTAAGTTCAAATTATACTGATATAAGTAGGACATAAAAAATGTTATTATTATTATTCTATTATTATTATTATTTTATTATATAGTGTTTTCCATCTTAAAATGTAAATTTTTAGTTAAAAATAATGAATTATTTATATAAATTTAACCATATTTTTTTAGATATCTAAATAAATTAAATAAATTTTTATTTTATCATTATAAATTATATCAATTTTTATTTTATTTTAAAATATCAACAAAATGTATTATGAACCATTTTTAGTTTAATAGTTTGAAACAAGATAGATTATTAACAATAAATTAAAGAGTATATAGACCTTTATTGTACTATTTTCATTTTTTTTATTCTGATTCAAGTTTAATCAAAATCTGTTTATGAAAATTCTCTCTTCATATTGGACAATTGAAGATAAAAGTAGCAATATATTTTTGCAAGAAAATCAAAATAGTTTACACACCTAAATGGAAATCAAACACTTAATGAATCTACTGTTTCACAATGCAATATACCAACAATATCGAAACTTAGTTTAATCATAAAAATTTCTTGGCATGAGAGACTTTCTTAAAATTTGTTAACATCTCACCATTAGGGTTAGGTTAATAGTTTTAACCAAAATAGGTTAAAAAATTATTGTTATGGTTAGTTCAATAGTCTTTAATTATATTTAATAGCTTCTCCTAGGAGTGTGTGGTTCCACTCACTTTGGTTATGTTTAATGAGTTTTGACTTCATGTAATTTTTTTATAAGTTTGAATGAAGGCTAACCATTAAAACAATTTTTTTTTTTCAATTTATATAGCTTTTTATTTTTATCATAATAATATTACCATTATATATATAATTCTTAAAATAAACAAATTTGAGATTTTTAAATATATATAGTAGTGATTAGCTTATAAATATAAATATTTATATATTAACAAATAATTCTTAAAAATTAAACATTAATAATTAAAAAATTTTAAAATATTTACACTAACCATTTAATCAAGGTTAAGAGTAAAGCTTATATAAAAACTTCTTCTCACTCTTTTAGAGCTTCGAACAAAAATTTAAAGTAAACTGGGTATTTTTCTTTTTAAGGTCACATAGATAAAGTTGATCTCAATGGAAGTTTATCATCATCATCATCTTGAAAATTTCATTTTAAAATCAAAATATAAACTAGTAACTCCTTCAAAATTAATTGTATATTTATTTCAATTATTACACAATATCAAACTTTATTAATATTAATTATAAACTAAAATTATAAATATAATTAAATAAGTTTAATTTATAAAATATTATTAGTTTAAATATTTTTCCAATTCTATTTAAATTATTTAATTTTTTTTTAATTATCAACAATATTTATTATGTTTAATCTATATTGAAAAAGTCATTTTAAATTGAAAATAGGAGTAACTCCTTCAAAATTATTTTTATATTTATTTCAATTATTATATAATTAAAACTTTATTAATATTAATAATAAACTAAAATTATAAATATAATTAAAGAAATTTAATATATAAAATATTATTTATTTAAATATTTTTTCATTAAATACAAACAAACTTAGGTTAAAAATATTGTGGATTATTTAAAAATGATCAAAATTAATTATATAAATTGTAATTATATTCATTTACATAATATAAATACTTTATAAATATTAATTATAAACCAGAATTATAAATATAAATTAAGCTCATTTTATTTAATGAATAAAAACATTTAATTTAATTAGTGTTAATAGTTTAATTTTTTTCCAATTAATAGAGTTAATTTTTTTTATAAAACATTATTTATTTTAAATTTTAAATCATAATAACATAATGTGAAAACATTGAAGAACCGTAACTTTTATTAAAATATATATTTAATAAGTTTTGTGATGTAATATATATATATATATTTTGGAAATATATTAGATTTAAAAATATTTAAGAATTTTAATTATATGAATAAAATTAAAATTCTCTTTAGAGTCCATGCTAGTGCCTTTTCCCTTCATGATTTGAGTGCAAGAGGGTATAGGCATGTAAACTCCCTTTAGCCTCCAATAATAATGCCTCCTCCTCATGCTCTTTTTTCTCCTTGCAACTTTGTTTAACCATGGGGCATCCTTCCAAACTTGTATATGGTGTTGCTTCCCAATTCAACATAGGTATCACATTAAACGTGTATAGTATTGTCCCAACGATTCATCTTGAATTATAAACCATCATTTCTGCCCCCTCGCGCCATTACATGGGATCAAAGCATTACCATCTAATTACTAAATACAATTCCTCTAGTAAGACACATCATTCAATAGTTCAACACAAATTACAGCGGTTTTGTAGAACCATCTCCCTATGTGCAAATGAGTGTTTTTAGAAATAAACATATATCTCTAAATCTTAGTGTATCCTTGGTATCAATTGAAATCAATGATGCAATTCATAGAAAGGATTTGAGTACATGACATCCGATTCAAGAAATTGACCTTTCAGCAAATATTAAGGTCTAGTAATGTTCATTATTATGACCTCAAACATGCCAAATTTGCACTTATAAATATCCAAGAACATTTAATTTGATGTAGTAGATAAAATTGTGGAATTACTATCACTTTTGTCATGAAGGACTAAGTAACAGGACACTAATATTTGCCAAGGGGTTGATAGGAGGCTCAGTTTTTTTGGGTTCAATATATAACTTATTTACTGTTAAGATTATAGAATAAGCCAAGGCACCTTAAAATTTTGCAAATTGGAATCCAATATTTCAAGGGACACACTAGGATATAAATATTTTTACACTGTGATGTGATTGTATTACAATAATTCTTATTTGTGCAACCAATGGAATAGTGTAGTTTTTGATGTAGTTGTTTTAGGGGTGGAAGTTAACAAACTAATACGCTTTTCTATATAAATAAATTTGTATTGTAATGCTATCTCGATTCTTTATCTAGATGGATATCAGTGGCCACCGACCTTTTCCACTGGTTGAAAATAATTTTCCATTTTGGAAAATTTCTAATAAATTTCTAATGCATTTTGAGACCTAAACTTCTCGGGCCGTTTTGAGGCCCTATACGATGCTTTTTGACAATTCGGGGGCCAAACTCTGTACTGAATTGACATGCATTTGGCTCAAGTTGAAATATGTAAATCTTGGATAGACCTTTCAAACAAGTTATCGAGCACCCCAAACAAAGATCGCATGCCAAATTTATGACCGTGTGAAGTTGATTTTTCAACTAACCACCTTGGGGCGGAAAAAAACCTATTGACGCTTCATCTCCTAGGGTTCTACTTTGGACATTTATGGTTCTTTCCCTCATGCTTATGATAAATAGGACCTTTCAGACTGCTTTTGTATTCACCTTGGCACAAATGAACGTAGCGCCCACATCTATTCTAAAAGAACAAAATGCATATTCATGAAAATACGATAAAGAAGAATAAAATTAAATCCAATAAAGAAGTTATGAAACCTTGATTCTAATCCTCGGGGAATGCGTGAGATTATAAGGCCCTTAAGACTTCAATAAATCTTCAGAAATTAAACAAAACCCCTTAATGAAAAGGAAGAAATATATTGAACAATAAAGCGTATAAGTTTAAGAAAGATAACTTGAATTGAAATAATATCCTTTCCCCAAAACAAAAGTTGTAGAATGTGGACATTACACGGGGTAGTGGTCTCTAGTGCAATGGATGGTTCAAGTAAAGGTCCTCGAATGATGAGTTTTCCATGATTTGTATAGTTTAGGAATAACTCTAGGATAAAGGGAGTATTATTTAGATGACTATACAAAGGGCTCGCAAAGAAACCTTTTTGCAAGTCTTCATTATTAATTAAAAATAGAAAGCAAACATGAAATTAGACCACAACTACGGAAAAAAGGTAAGAATCATTATGATTTTGGTGTTTAACTTGTAGGCTCGTGAGCACTTGAATAGTTTAATACTCATTGTGATGTTTGAAATTTGGTGTTGAGATTGTAGGATCTAGAGCACTACAATAGTTAAAAACTCATTATGATGTTTGGAGTTGGTGTTGAGCTTATAGGGTCTCGAGCACTTAGATCTATTTAAATTGGAATGAATCACTAAAGAACGTGGTGTATTGTGAGTACTTAGTGTACTCTTATCACTTGTTATGATAGTTAGTAACAATGGCTATGTTACAGCTCTTAATAGCACAGGTAGGAAATACCCCAAGGAAGGTTATTGTGGTTTTGTTGCATGAGCTATGAATGATGTGGACAGATTTGTTTTACGATTTTGTAACAAGCATTCTTTGTTTATGTTATGCTTATATTATGATTGTGTTCATATTATAATCATGTAATTTTTATGTTATGTTAATGATCGTGTTATGACTTATCATGATGAGAATTGATACATTGTGAAAAACCAAGTCGAAAGTGGCCAAAAGTACTTGGCACAAAGTACTCCCATACAAGGACTATGGATGAATGTTTTAGATGCCATGGAAAATAAATATGGTTAAGGATATATGGAAAATTCAGGTGCCATGAAAAAAGAATTTTGTGAATTTTTTTATCTTATATCATGATTTATATGCATATCGAGTATGACTAACATATAGTGTAGGTACCTCAAAATCATAAAGTAAATCTTTCTCAGTGAAATGAACTTTAAAGGAGTCGTTATAAGAAGGAAACAAAAGATTGTTGCAAATAAATTATGGTTTTTTTTCTTTTAATTTCTAATGATCACGTGTATGCACATGTTTTGTGTTGAAATTATGGAAATAAATTACATTGCTTGTGTAAATACAAGCTTGAAAAGCAAAGAACCATGAAGACATGAAAGCAGGTATGCCAAGGCGAGGAAGAAAAGGTGGAAAAATGTAATTGCAAAGAAAAATTAAATATGAAATACAGAGTTTTGAAGTGTAATTGCAATTCCACACATAAATTTGTATATAAATAAATTGTTGATTTCGTAATTTTTAAGCTTTCATTGGTTTGTTTTTTTTTGAAAATTGTGTATAGGAATATGCATGAAGGTTCAATCAAAGGGAAGTAGTCACATTGGACCAAGCGATTGTGGAAATTTTGGATGACCCTTTTCAAATTGGATGAATCCTTGTAAGGAAAAGTGAACAGAATTGCAGACCTCTATTGAAAATCCATCACTCTGCCCATATTTTTACCAAAATTCCACCAAAATTTCCATTTATTTTCGCTGAAACTCTGCCAAATTTTCAATTTTTTCGCTGAAACTCTGCCAAATTTTCCATTTTTTTGTTGAAACTCGGAGCTTGATCACATTGGCTGATGTTGTTGACCAATTCGAAAATCCACCTTCTTTTTCAAAGATTGGGGAACATGATGAACTGTTATTCCCAAAATGCGGAGATTTATTTAAAATTTCAGGTTATAAAGTCACAATGGTGGAAGTGTTAGCATGGAAACTTGCACAATCAAGGCAAGGCAGAAGTGAAATGCCAACAACATAATCAATGGAGGAAAAGGAGCGAGAGTTGAATATAACCCATGATCAAAAGTTACAAAAACATGAACAAAAACAATTTCAGTATTCAGGGGACACTAAATTACTTCCAGACCAGTTTCAATAGTGATGAGACATTGAATTATTCCCAGACCAGCCTTCGCAATTAGGGGATACTGAAATGATCCAAGAACAATCTCATCAGTCCGAAGGCACTGAAATATTTACAGAATAGGATGTTGTTACATAAGAACCAACATTCCTAAAATGGGTTGTTGAAGTAGCAACACAAACAGAAGTTGTTCAGACTGAAGTACAAAGATAGGATACTACTACATAAGAACCAACATTCCTAAAATTAGTTGTTGAAGCAGCAACACAAACATAAGTTTCTAGGACTGAAGTACAAAGACAAGATGCTACTACACAAGAACAAACATTCACAAAATTAGTCACGGAAGCAGCAACACAAAAAAAAGTTACTGATATTGGAGCACAAAAATTGGTTTTTTTTCACACAAGAACCAACATTCCTAAAATTGGTTGTTGAAGAAGCAACACACACATAAGTTTTTGGACTAGAGTTGGAAGAAGAAGTTGTTGAGATGGTAATACAAGGTAATATTGTTGAAAAACATGACTCACTCCCAGTGGGAAAAATTGAGAATGAATTTATTGTATTGGACAAAGGAAAATGAAAAGATAAAAGAGGAGAAAAAGAAAAAGAGTTTAAAAAGGATCTCTCCCTGTTAGAACTTGAGCTGAGTAATGTTTGGGTACACAAGGTACTCCCAAAATACCGAACACCTTGAGCAACCTCTTCACACAAATAGATCACAGATCAACACACCGATGTTTGCCACGTGGTTAAAACCCTCGAGAGGGAAACAGTCCATGGCCCCAACCAAATAGCTACTTGGAGCAATTTATTATGCCAAAGAAAGAAAGTTACATGAGCTTCTCATAATCGATCAACTAGCCAATGATCCTCTATGCTCTTTAAATAGAGATCATAGACCAATAAGGTTTTAAGCCACGTATCAATGGTAGGTATGATCTAAGAGAAGTTGAACTGTCGGATCACTCTATGTCTAGAACATATCGTGACTGTCGGATTATAATATTTATAAATGCATACTAATGCATACTAAAGAAACACACTTTTACCTAACGGATATATTACCTAAGTTGATCTTAACTAACTCCTAAGTGTCTAAATATCCTAAAATCCCCCCTTAAGAACAACTTGGGATAGGATTGAAGGATTTACAAAAGTGATGCTATTAGGAGAAGGAAGGAGGAATTTGAGCCTATCCCCCCTTAAGGACACATTGTTGAACTCCTAACATGACCGAAGTTTAGAAAACTTCGCTTTTGTAAGAGACTTGGTGAAGATATCTGCAACTTGATCATCTGTAGGGCAATTGAGCACTTCAATAACATGATCATGAACATGATTTCTGATGAAGTGCATGTGTAGCTCAATGTGTTTGCTACGCTAATGTAGAACTAGATCTTTGGCAAGCTTGATGGAACTTTGATTGTCACACCAAAGTGGAGTAGGTTGTTGCTGCTCGAATCCAAACTCTGAAAGGATCTATCGAAGCCATAAATCTTCCTAATTGGCATTAACTGCAGCTCAATATTCTGCTTTTGCTGAAGAAAGAGCAAGAACTTGTTGTTTCTTACAAGCCCAAGTGATAGTTCTAGATCCCAAATTGAAAACATAACCTACAGTAGACTTTCGATCATCAGGATCGCCGGCCCAATCTGAATTAGTGAAACCAACCAACAAAGGTTTCCCCCCCGTACTGTAATGAATCCCAAACTGAATTGTACCTCGAATATATCAAAGTATTCTTTTTGCCGCTTTCCAATGACTTTCATGAGGATTTTGCATATAATGGGAAACACGACCAACGGAAAAGGAAAGGTCGGGATGGGAATGAGTCAAGTATAAAATACTACCAACAAGTTGACAATACAAGGTGGAATCTAATTCAGGGGAAGTATAAGTGGCAGAAAGTTTGACTCTAGACTGAAAGGTAGAAGGGGTTGGTTTACAATCTTCCATGTGGAAGCAACGAAGAAGGTCACAAGCATACTTATACTGGGAAAGAAATATTCCTTCTTTGGTTTGCAAGACTTGGAGACCAAGAAAATAATGCAAATGTCCTAAGTCTGACATTTCAAAATTTTGCTTAAGACTGGATTCCACATGGGTTATAAGTTTAGGGTCACCACCAGTAAGGATAAGATCATCAACATAAAGAACAAGTATGATGATATGGTTTCCTACTTTCTTGGTATAGACATTGGGGTCAGAATGGAATCTAGAAAAACTAGTGTCCAGGAGAAAGGTATCCATTTTGGCATACCAAGCTCTAGGAGCTTGCTTAAGGCCATATAAGGATTTCTTAAGGAGACAAACAAGGCTAGGGTTATTTTGAACATATCTAGGAGGTTGTTCCATGTAAATGTCCTCATGTAATTCACCATGTAAGAAGCCATACTTGACATCCATTTGATGGACTTCCCAGTTATGTAAGGAATCAAGGGAAATAACAAGGCAGATGGAGTTCATTTTTTCTACACGGGAAAAGGTTTCATTGTAGTCAATCCCTTCACCTTGGGAAAAAACTTTGGCAACTAACCTTGCCTTAAGTATTTCAACACTTCCATCTGATGCATACTTAGTTATGTAGACCCATTTACATTTGACAATTTTTCTTCCTTTTGGAAGAGGAACAAGATCCCAAGTATTGTTTGCCATTAAGGAACGATAGTCTTCATCCATAGCTGCATCCCAATCCGGATTTCCTGAAGCTTCTACGAAAGTTTCTGGATCATGATTCTCAAAAACTTGATCCAAAAGAGAAGAGGCTCGCTGAAACTGAGGATGTGTTCAACGTTGATCTCTAGGATCACCGGCAAGATCACCAGCTACTTCACATGTTGAACAGACCCATCGAGGAAGTATTGGTGGTGGTGCAATTGGAGGAACATGAGGAGGCAGAGGTGGATTTTCATCCTCACTATCATCATCAGAAGCTGGAGTTGGAAACCTGTTAAGAAAGATGGAAGAAGAAGAAGAAGAAGGCACAATCGTCGAATCAGGCTCGTAGGCCAAAGATGGCACACCTGCCAAGTTAGGCTCGCAAGCCAAGAGATTTTCATCAAATTTAACATCTCTTCTAATGATTATATCATGAGAATGTGGTTGAAGAAGTCTATAACCTTTTGCATCTTCAGAATATCCAAAAAATATGCACTTTTCACTTTTAGGCTGCAAATGCTTTCCATTTTTCATCCAGAATGTGAGCCTATGCTTCACAACCAAACACACAAAAGTTACTTACATCTAGTTTAATTTTACTTCATGCTTCTTCTAGTGTTATACCTTGTAAAAATTTAGTGGGTGTGTGATTAACTATGTAATTTGCACAATTTATGGCCTCAGCGCAATATCGAAGACTTAGTCCCTTAGATTGGATCATACAATTAGCCATTTCTTTTAAAGTGCGGTTCTTTCGTTCAGCTACACCATTTTGTTGTGGTGTATATGGAACAGTGTACTATTGTTGGATTCCTTGTTCAGTGCAAAAAGTAGTGAACTTGTTGTTAACATATTCTCCTCCATTGTCAGATCTTAACTTAATAATTTGATGACCACATTGTTTTTCAACAAGGGCCTTGTAGGCCAAGAGAATGTCAAATACTTCGCTCTTAATTTTTAGGAGGTAAACCCAAGTGTGTCTGGAGTAGTCATCAATGAAATTTAAGAAATATTTGAAACCAAAAAAGGAAGCAGATGGAAAAGGGCCACACAAGTCACTATGCATAAGCTCCAAGGGAATCAAGGCATGCCAAGAGGCACGTTTGTCAAAACTGTCCTGATGATGTTTTTCGAGTACACAATCAGAACAAACACCATCCTTGCAAGATACCAGTGGAAGACCAGTCACCATATTGTCTTTACATAGTTTTTGCAATGAGTGATAATTTAAGTGACCAAAATCACTCATGCCAAAGTTTGCTCAAGTTATCACTATGAGCAACAAAAACTGAAAGAAAAGGTGATGACCCAAAGTTGTTAAATTTGTACAACCTGGTAATATCATCAATAGTTCTAGTAGCAAGGACATTTTGAGGATTTTTAAAATCCTTGATTACAACTTGGTGAGGTGTAAACGTCACAGTTTCACCTTCACCTAAATGAGCAATTTGATAGACTGATAACAAATTGCAGGAAATTTTTGGAACACATAGTACATCACTGAATTGACCATTTTCTATTGGAACTATTCCAAATCCTACAACACTTAGATATCTATCATCACCCAGAAATATTTGTTTGGTGTTACATTCATGCATAGTAGAAAAGATGGATTTATCCTTAGCCATATGATAATATGCTCCAGAATCAATGAGCCATTCAATTGAAGTAGAAGAAGAAGATGCAGTATAAGAGTAACTAGAAGCACAAAGTGCATGTCCATGAGAGGTAGATTCTGAAGACAAATCTAGGCTGATGTGGTGCTTCTTCATTGCTACTTCCAAGGCTGCCATCTTCTTAAAACACTTAGATTCATCATGATTATCTTTCCCAAAAAAATTGCAATGATGCTCAGTCTTCTTTCCTTTTTGCTTGGATCCTTTGTCATTTTTTAAAGAAGGAGCTGACTGAGAAGGTTTGGGACCCTTGTTGTGTTGGTTATTATTGCGAAAATTCTGTTTCTTGGGAGGCTTGGACTTTTCTTTCTGTTGGGACAATAAGGCTTTCCCAAATGTATCTGCATTGTTAATTATTCCAAGATGAATGAGCTTATCTTGCTCTCTAATTAAGGAATCACAAAAGGGTTCAAGGCTAGGCTCTTGATAGCTAGCTGCAGTCAAGGATTATTTCATGGAATAGAATGTAGATACAAAAACAGAATATGCAGGTCCAAGTTTTGAAAGAATATGATAAATACATTGTTTGTCTTCTTTCTTAATCTTGCATTCTGCACATAATAGTCTAAGAGTTTTATACTTAGATAAATAGTCTTGAATGCATGAAAAATCATTTGGATTCAAGGAAATCAACTCATTCTCAAGTTGATGACCATGAATTTCTTTGTGTTTACCAAACACAGATTCCAACTTTTCCTAAGCGAGATTAGGTTCATCAATTTCAGATATGTGGAATCGCAAATCAGTAGAGATTGACATCCCAATCAAACCACGAGCTTCATCACATCTATTTGCCCATTTAATTTTCTTATCATCATCAGTGGGTTTTTTTTCTTTCCCTGAGGTTATCCTGAAAAGTCCCCTACTTCGCAGAACATCCTCCATACGATATTTCAATGAGAAATAGTTAGAACTTGTAAGTATAATATCACAAGGGGCAGACATACCATAAAACAATGGCTGAAAGAATAGAAACTAACTATCTGGATGCAAAGAGCTCGAAAAAATATGTGGTTAAAAAAAAAGGCACTTAAAACTGATTCCGGATGATGAAGTTATGCTTGATCAAAGAAAAAGTTGAAGATGTCCCCAATAGGGACGTGGCAGATATTAACTTGACCAACTAAAAAAATAAGCCCCCTCTTTCCAAGATCAACCTTTGACAATCAATTTTACAATAAAGTTGTTTTGAAGTGAATCACTTTTGTAGAATAATGTATATTCACTTTTACAATAATGTGACTTTTAAATAGTGCGGCAATAAATTAAAAGACTTAAGTGACTCACTTTTATTTTATTTTATTTATGTGAGATGCACTTTTACAATAAAGTAACTTGAAAATAGAAATTGCATGCACTAAAAAGTAGCTTAATAAGACTTGAAATCAAGACCTATTAAGTAATAAAACAACTTTGGACCAAGTGAGCTAAGTTTAAAAGGTACATAAAATAATAGAAAAATTAAGGTTTTTTTTTTTTACTCTTGTCTCTCGTTCTCCGTGCTTGCTTTCTTTTCCTGCAAATCACAAAACAAAATTGAAAAAAAATAAAAAAAATTCCACACAATGGGGTTAGATCTGGGTTAGCTTACCCGGAAAGTCTACGTTTTCAAGCTTTCTCTTTGTTTTTTATTTGTCGTGGTCGTACAAGGTGCATGGCAAAGAGCATACGTAGCCGAGAAGACAAGGAAAACAAAACTTCCCCTTACTGTTTCTGATTCGCCGCGATCGGGCAAGGTGCACGACAAAGAGCATACGCAGTCAGGGAAGGCAACAATCCAAGACTAAACAAAAAATATCTAATAATAAACTGATAAAATATGAGAGATTTACAAAAAACAAATCCGTCACTGTAACATTATACATTTAGATTTACCGAAATGGGTGTTTCTAGAGCAAACGAAAACGATTTTTGGTAAAACAAAAACTATGTCCCAATGGAAACGGTGCTCCAAACGCAATGGAACAGCTCCCATAAGCCAAAAATGTACAAAAAATCTAGAACTAGAAACTCTTTCAAATTTTCGGCAACACTGGTTCCAAATCTTGATCAAAACTGAAAGCGGTTGTTCATAAAAGCTCTGATACCATGTTCGGGTACACAGGGTACTCCCAAAAGACCAAACACCTTGATTAATCGCTTCACACAAATAGATCACAGATCGATACACCGATGTTTGTCACGCAGTTAAAACCCTCGAGAGGGAAACAGTCCACGGCCCCATCCAAATAGCTACTTGGAGCAATTTATTATGCAAAAGAAAGAAACTTACATGAGATTCTCATAATCGATCAACTAGCCAAGGATCCTCTATGCTCTTTAAATAGAGATCATAGAACAATCGGGTGTTAATCCATGGATCAATGGTAGGTATGATCTAAGAGAAGTTGAACCGTTGGATCACTCTATGTTTAGAACATATCGTGACCGTCATATTATAATATTTACAAATGCATACTAATGCATACTAAAGAAACACACTTTTACGTAACGAATATATTACACAAGTTGATCTTAACTAACTCCTAAGTGTCTAAATATCCTAACAAGTAAATGGAGGCATCGTTCCATTTTATGTTAGAAGGGGATGATTTCCCTTCCTAAACACAGGAGGATTGTTAAATACCTTAAATATAAATGGGTTGAAGAACTGACATTCCAAAAATTCCAATGGGAATATTTGCAAAAGGGCCTAAAATAATTAAGGAATCTCAATCCCTTAAAGAAAGAAAAGGAGAAAATGTATAGTTTAACTCATGAATAGTTATGTTGCACAGCTCCATCTCCATTGTATTCAACTTTTTTGTATGAACAGATGAGTTCGTTAAAAATCAAAGCTTTAAATGAAGGGAGTCCCTACTAGATAGTGTCAACTCCTTAATTATTGGACACCTTCATCAAGAGTATTTTTTCTAAAACAAAACCTACTATGTGAATTGTATTTGCATGAAAGAGCATGTTTCATCGATGTCCGCTCCAAACCATTTCCTCATCTCAGAGACATTTGTTATTTTTTCAACATTAAGCTAGCATTATTAGGATCCTTAACTGAGAGAATAAAAAGTACATCAATCGAACACAAGGGACAATGAACACAGTGTTTTTCCTTGGGGAAACCATAAAGGAGAAAACCCCACAAATTCCTCAGAGATAGAATCAGCCCCAAAACAGTAAGTGATCTCCCAACAGCAGTAATCTTCTTCTTGACTAGCCCCAGTGTCTTCTCCTTCCTCAACTATGCGCTACACTTGAGTGCGTATGAGTTGTGTGATAAATAGAGACTCCAGTTCTCTATTTATACTAATCCCGACACGACTAAAACCCTACCAAGGCCGACCTCTACTAGGAGAGTCTAATAACCCTAGTGCCCCAGAACTGCGGGGACTTTAACCCTTAGACAATCATAGAGTTACTCACTATGAATTGACATGACTTTTTTACATTATTGATCCTCCCGATCGAAACATCGAGGCATGACAATATGACTCAATTGCATTGTAGATACATCCCGGAATAAACATTCGGTTACAATACATAAGATATATAGATGAATACATTCCGAAGTTACAAATACATCAACAACATTCATCTAAGCTATTTTGCTTCACTTTTTACTAATCATATGAAGTGGTGGAGTGCTATCCAGACTATAAAGGAAAATGAGGACACTTCCACCCTTTGGTTCTGAAGTGAACATATGAGAAACTTGGCATATCCTAAGAGGGTTAGTCAGATGGAATCCTTCCAACAAAAGTTCATCTCCACGTGTTAAATTGATTTCTCAGCAAGATATCTTTGCAATAGAAGGTAGAAAGAGTATATGGAATGTTTCTCTAAATATTTAAAAGCAAGAGACCCATATTGTTTTGAGAACTTTAAGTATTCCTTGTTATAGTTGCCCGACTATGTTACATGTATTCAAACTTGTGGACCTAGTTGGGTGGGACTGAGATTCAAGTTTCCCTTCATATGGTTTCTAGAAAGATAGTATAAGAGCATGTACAAGCTAACTAAGAAGGAAGAGAAACAATGGTGGCATGATTTAATTGCTTGCGACGGGTTCAAAAATTTAGGAGAGAAATATGAACTTTCCTTCAATCTCACTCATCTTCATCGAAATTGTTTTGAAGCAGGGAAGGATTCAGACTAGAAGGAGCTTGTTGCATGAGAACATGAAAATGGATAGATGGGGGGATATTTTGGGTGCCAAATTATACTCTTTTTTTCCATATCCATTAATACCCTTTTCCCTTATTTTTCCCTATTTTTCTATAACATAGGCATATATCATCACAAGCCAAGCATGGATTTTAAACTTAGGTATAATTTATTATTTCTATTTTTCATTAATGCTTAATATTGTCTGTAGTTATGAAATTTATCTTTGAATTGCGCTGACTTGTGTTGATTTGATAAGAAAAGTTCAGAACCTCAAAAGAATACAGGTGTAGGAACTCATTGAAATCATGGAGTAAAGAATACCTGACATCACTTGCCTCTTTTCATTTTATGGTTTAATTCATTGATGAGATGAACATTTCAGATTAAAAGGCACATTCATTATTATGAACTAAATCCACTTAGGGCGGATTGCAAGCTAATGAGGGTCACCTTTGGCCAGTTTGTTGCAATAGAAAACTAAAAAATTAGGCATCCCTCAACTTAATTGTATTTTTTGAGATACTTACACAAAATATCTTACTTTGAGTAAATAAGATTAAATGTAGGAAATTGAATCATGTTTCAAAATATATAAGGTTTATGTATTAAAAAATTATATAACTATGTCAAGTTTCATTTTTTCTAACGATCTCTTTTTATTTTTTAGGCAAATAATAGGGTATATTTTTTTTGTCGGTGCATCCTTTGAGGGACTAAATGATGCTTTCGGGATACAAAAATTTGCAGGCATATAGAGAACATATAGCACTAGTGCACCACTATTTTTCAAAAATAAAATTAGTAATTTTTTAATTTTTTTATAATTATCTAAGTGATCATTCCTCGAAAATGGTACCACTAATACACAGGAGCAAAATTGTGACAGTTTTTCATTACTATTCCCACGTTTTGTCTTCTCACTTGTGACAATAACGGTCACGATGTTTCATGGCACTTATTGTGTGGATATATTGATGAAATTTCTAAGCTGTCGATATAGAGACGAAAACTAGCCGCCACGTGTCTTCTATATAGTGGCCTTGAAATTGATTTTTTAGCATTCATTTTCTACATTTCGTCGCTCTATCGACATGGTTTTCATCCCTATAACGACGCAAATATGGCCAAAAACTGCAACACAAAATCTAGTTTCCACAATAAACCGTGGAATATGTCTGACGAGCATGTGTCTCTCTATTGACAAATTCTGGAATTTGAACATAAAATTATTCCACGCATTCGTCGCTCTATCAACACAGTTGTCATTCTTATAACGATGAAAATATGGCCAAAAACTGCCAATTTTTATTGTTTCCATGCAAAACCCTGGATCATGTTCAACAAAAGTTTGTCTCTCTATCGACGAATTCTGGAATTTGAACATAAATTTCTTCCACGCGTTCGTCACTCTATCGACCAATTTTTCGTCCCTAGAATGATGAAAATATGGCAAAAAACTACTAGAAAAAATTTAGTTTCCACGTAAAACTGTGGAACATATTCGATGAAAGTTTGTCACTCTATAGACGAATTCTGGAATTTGAACAAAAATTTCTTCCATGCAAAACTATGGAAAATGAAACACTTTCGACAAAATATGGAAGCTGAATGGTAATTGTTCCACAAAACCGGGTCTCTATAGCGACGGTATTCCTGGAAAGCCACCCTAGGTTTCAACAGTTTCGTAGTACCTGTTAGGATATTTAGACACTTAGGAGTTAGTTAAGATCAATTTGTGTAATATATCTGTTAGGTAAAAGTGTGTTTCTTTAGTATGCATTAGTATGCATTTGTAAATATTCTAATCCGACGGTCACGATATGTTCTAGACATAGAGTGATCCAACGGTTCAAATTCTCTTAGATCATACCTACCATTGATCCGTGGCTTAACACCCGATTGGTCTATGATCTCTATTTAAAGAGCATAGAGGGTCCTTGGCTAGTTGATTGATTATGAGAAGCTCATGTAACTTTCTTTATTTTGCATAATAAATTGCTCCGAGTAGCTATTTGGCCGGGGCTGTGGACTGTTTCCCTCTCGAGGGTTTTAACCACGTGACAAACATTGGTGTATTGATCTGTGATCTGTTTGTGTGAAGCGGCTACTCTTGGTGTTCGGTCCTTTGGGAGTACCCTATGTACCCTAACATGGTATCAGAGCTTTTATGAAGAGCCGCTTTCGGTTTTGATCAAGATCTGGAACTGGTGTTACCGAAACTTTTTTAAGGGTTTCTGGTTCTATATTTTCTGTACATTTTTGGCCTATGGGAGCTATTCCATTGCGTCCGGAGCGTCATTTCCATTTGGAAACAGTTTTCGTTTCACCGAAAACCGTTTTCGTTTGCTCCAAAAACACCCATTTCGGCAAATATGAAGGTATAATGTTACAGTGACGGATTTGTTTTATTTTTATTTTTAAAAGCTCTCTCATATTTTATCAGTATTATTATTAGATCTTTTTGTTTTAGTCTCGGAATATCCCCTTTCCTGGTTGCGTATGCTCTTTGCCGTGCACCTTGCGCGATCGCAGCGAATCAGAGACAGTGATGGAAAGTTTTTTTTCTCGTCTTCTCAGCTACGTATGCTCTTTGCCGTGCACCTTATGCGATCACGGGAAATCAGAAACAACGAGAAAACTTGAAAACGTAGACTTTCTGGGTAAGCTAACCAAGATCTAACCCCATTGTCTGGAAAAAGTTGTTTTTGTTTTTTGTTTTTCACTTTTTTTTGTGATTTGCAGGAAAAGAAAGCAAGCATGGAAAACGAGAGAGAAGACTAAAAAAAAAAGCCCCCTTCCTCTTTCCATAGTTTTACGTACCTTTGAAACTTAGCTCACCTGGTCCAAAGTTGTTTTACACCTTGATAAGTCTTGAGTTCAAATCTTATCAAGCTACTTTTTAGTGCATGCAATTTCTATTTTCAAGTTACTTTATTGTAAAAGTGCATCTCACATTAATAAAATAAAATAAAAGTGAGTCACTTAAGTCTTTTAATTTATTGCCGCACTATTTAAAAGTACATTATTGTAAAAGTGAACATCACTTATTCTATAAAAGTGATTCACTTCAAAAGCAATTTTATTGTAAAAGTGATTGTCAAAGGTTGATCTTGGGAAGAGGGGGCTTCTTTTTTTTAGTTGGTCAAGTTAATATCTGCCACGTCACTATTGGGGACATCTTCAACATTTCCTTTGATGAAGCATAACTTCATCATCCGGAATCAATTTTAACTGCCATTTTTTTTTTAAACCACATATTTTTTCGAGCTCCTTGCATCCAGACAGTTAGTTTCTGTTCTTTCAGCCATTATTTTACAGTATGGCCACCCCTTGTGATATTATACTTACAAGTTCAAACTATTTCTCATGGAAATATCGTATGGAGGATGTTCTGCGAAGTAGGGGACTTTTCAGGATAACCTCAGGGAAAGAAACAGAACCCACTGATGCTGATAAGAAAATTAAATGGGCAAATAGATGTGATGAAGCTCGTGGATTGATTGGGATGTCAATCTCTACTGATTTGTGATTCCACATATTTGGAATTGATGAACCTAATGTTGCTTGGGACAAGTTGGAATATGTGTTTGGTAAACACAATGAAATCTGGGGTCATCAACTTGAGAATGAGTTGCTTTCCTTGAATCCCAATGATTTTTCTTGCATTCAAGACTATTTATCTAAGTATAAAACTCTTAGACTATTATGTGTAGAATGCAAGATTAAGAAAGAAGACAAACAATGTATTTATCATATTCTTTCCAAACTTGGACCTGCAGATTCTATTTTTGTATCTACATTCTACTCCATGAAAGAATCCTTGACTGCAGCCAACTATGTAGAGCCTAGTCTTGAATCCTTTTGTGATTCCTTAATTAGAGAGCAAGACAAGCTCATTCATCTTGGAATAATTAACAATGCAGATACATCTGGGAAAGCCTTATTGTCCCAACAGAAAGAAAAGTCCAAGCCTCCCAAGAAACAGAATTTTCACAATAAAAAGCAAAACAACAAGGGTCCCAAACCCTCTCAGTCAGCTCCTCCCTTAAAAAATGATAAAGGATCCAAACAAAAAGGAAAGAAGACTGAGCGTCATTGCAATCTTTGTGGGAAAGATAATCATGATGAATCTAAATGTTTTAAGAAGATGGCAGCCTTGGAAGCAGCAATGAAGAAGCACCACATCAGCCTAGATTCGTCTTTAGAATCTACCTCTCATGGACATGCACTTTGTGCTTCTGGTTACTCTTATACTGCATCTTCTTATTCTACGTCAAATGAATGGCTCATTGATTCTGGAGCATCTTATCATATGGTAAGGATAAAGCCATCTTTTCTACTATGCATGAATGTAACACCAAACAAATATTTGTTGGTGATGATAGATCTTTAATTGTTGTAGGATCTGGAACAGTTCCATTAGAAAATGGTCATTTCAGTGATGTACTATGTGTTCTAAAAATTTCCTGCAATTTGTTATCAGTCTATCAAATTACTCATTCAGGTGAAGGTAAA
>LPNX010367395.1:135397-152621 GCA_001517045.1 Pseudotsuga menziesii
TCAGTTAAATCAGAGAAGAAGACCAGTGTTGAAAAATTGTGTCGAAAGAATACCTTCCTAGTTAAGAGGGAGTGTTGATGTATATGTAACTTCGGAATGTATTCTTCTATGTATTTTATATTATTGTAACCCGATGTTTATTCTGGGATGTTTCTATTATGTATTTGAGTCATGTGGTCACGCCCCGATGTTCCGATCGGGAGGATTATAATGTAAACAAGTCATATCAAGTCATTAGGTAAGTCCCCATAGTTTAGGGGCACTTGAGTTATTATACACTAATTAAGGTGTAGGCTCGAGTAGTAATTATTAGGTTGAGTGCACTTCAAGTCAACGGAAGAATATAAATAGAGAGTGAGAGTCTCTCTATTTATCACTTGTGACTTAGCTCTCTTGCTCTCTCATGTGTGGCGCACTTTTGGAGAAGGAAATTCTTGGGCTTGACAGAAGACAGAAGGCTGTTGTTGTGAAGGGAGGTCATCTTACTGTTTTGGGTTCACATCTTGTGGTGATACTATCTTAGAGGAAGTTGAGGGGTTTTCTCCATTTATGGTTTCCCTCCTAAAATATTTGTGTCTCTTGTCTCTTGTGATGTGCTTATGTGATTACTGTGCTTGTTATTCTCTCAGTGAAAAGATCTTGTCATAATGCTAGCTTAAATGTTGAAAAACTAACAAAAATTAAGTCTAAAACCTAAGAGAAACTAAAATAACATAAGAGAAATATTTACAAGTATACAAATCAGAAAATTTAGTTTTGAAAGATAGATGAAAAATTAGGGTTTGAAAAATTAAAATTTCTTAACCTAGGGTTTCATCATGCCGAAATTATAGGAAGAAGGGCCAAAAAAAGCTTAATTTCTTCTACGTGATTTTTCTTCTATTTTTCTACGTTGCTAAGAAGCATTTGTGTTTTATGTAGAAGGTTATCTGTTAGTTTGGATGATAGTCTAAAAGTAGTTATTTACTATTAGTTGTATCTCTTGTATCTTAATAGAATGAAATAGATTTTAATGATAAAGACAAACACGTTAAGGATAAAGAACATGTCAGAACCCTTACCTTATCATTGTCCTTTCGCCAGATCCATTCTCCCATACAACTTGATAAGAGTTTTCCACGAGATGCATTTCCATCACAAAGACCTGCATAAATCATCAAAGACAGAATTTTTATATGAGTAAATGATATATAAGCAAATAATAAGTCATTTAAATCCTACTACAAATTCCTATAGAAATCAATGAACCGTGAAATGTTAAATTTATTAACATTTTTTTATGAAATAGACATTTATTTAAAAATTTACAACCATCTTTAATACATAGTAATAAAAGAGTATTTATACCTTATTGATATCATCTCTATTTTGAGAACAATTTTATATTCCCTACTAAACAGGGCCAACCATGTGAAGGTGGAAGCTCATATGGACCCTCCCCCCCTTCACATCGCTCTCAATTCCCCATATCCAACAAATGATGTTGTTTACATAGAAAAAATTTAAACATTCATGCATAACTAGGCTAGTCATCAAAACATATAAACATAAAAGCATTGAAGCATAATGAGGTAATTCATATAAACATTGTTTTAGACTAACAACATCGATATACATCCAAATACAAGTCATGAATTTATACATCTACTTTTTCTTTGATTTCTATTTTTTTGCATTGAAATAACTGACGATAATTGGGATATTATCATCATAATTTGGTGGATTATATACAAAGCCATGTCTTGGTAGTGTTTTTGTTTCCATTCCCTCATGTATCATACTTCTTGCACGTCATTGACTAGGGCGTAGAGGCAGTTGTGAAGGGGCGTGAACTGCAACAACGAAAATGGGCATATCGATATGTTGAAATATTATTGAAATTAATAGTTCATCATTTTGATTAAAATTACAATATTTATCTTTACATGTCTATGTAGATGTGACAACTGGTGTGTTAATTGTTTCTCTACTTGCTAATTCCTCTTGCGGTTCACCCTCTTGAGCTTCATGGTCTTCGATCAAAAGAAGAAAATTTAAAAGTATATGTCAGGAAATAATATCTGTAATCATAGTATATATTTTTATTTACAAAGCACACATACTAGAATGGCCACTCTGCTCCCCACCATCATGGGACATGCACACCCAAACATCAGCTGGTCCGTGTGGAGTACCGTTGGATTCAGTGCTGTGGTTTCACTGTTGCTTAAAAGAAAAAACAAATATTTAGTTATGGGTGATATAATAAAAGCTGAATAGACTTTAATAGTATACTGCAATGATGTCCTTATTCATTTTATTTACCTGCATTTGTGTCATTGGGGAGATTGGAGTCTGCCCCAAGCTTTTATGATATTCAATGACACTTTTAAAACCATACTTGAAACCAAGCTTTAGGTATTCCTCGGTGGCAGCATCTTGGAACGTATTTCCCTACAATGCATAACACATATAAAATTACCTCTATCAAAAACAGATATTTGTTCGCTACTTTGAAATAAATATTCCCCACAGTTAATCATTTAATTCTTACGATTTAGGCTCTTAGTTTTCTATAGCCACCCTGGCCCAGTCTATGTTTCCCATGCTTTTCCACTCTAGCCTTGGTTGCTTTGGAGGTGTCTGGTAGCCTATATATGAAAATTTTGAAAAACGTTAGATATCAGAATTCTTGCTTAAAACAAAAAAGAAAAAAATAAATCAGCATATTTCACTAAAAATATGATATGTGTTGTACCTTGCTTTTCCAGGCCGTGATTGTTTTCCTTGTCTTTTTAGAAAGTTATCCTTTGCATCCTCTATGAGTGCCTTCCACTCTTTCTCCGGAACCATACTACGCAAGAGAAAAGAGTAAACAACTACATTGCAAATGACCAAACTCCATCGTGGAGCCAAGCCCTAAGTTGGGCTACCACACATTCCAACATGCATTAAGGGCACCAAACTGTCGTCCATTAACAATATCCGAACCCACTTCTCTATAGTTCTTATGCATTACAATATCGAATGCCTCCATTTTATGCAAAGTTATAAACCCCATGTGCCATGGTTTAAACTCGCCACCCCCAAGTCAATACAAGGAATAAGTATCACATACATCGCATACTATAGGCTCTAAGCCTTAGAACCATGGTTGTCGAATTTCTTAGGCTCTAATCCTAGGACCATGGCATATGAGATATGCCATGGCAATGTTGTTATTTATAAATCCAAGATCGGTCTTTAACAAAAGAGTATAAACTTGTTAATAATAATAAAAGTATATGTTATTGCATTTAATAAATTAGACAAATAATAAAAATATGTTATGACATGAAAAAATATTAATATTTACACCATGAATAATAAGTGCCACATAATTAATAAATATGGGTCATACAAATAATAAGTGCGGGGATGACCTCGTCACTAGCACAAAGTCTAATAAAAAAAACTCGTGAATGTCACTAGGATAGAATTGTAAGTACAAGCGCTAATGATCCAACTCTCTTCACTCCTTGACCAGTTATAATATCTCGAATTTTGGACCTAACACCTATAGGAATGATCTTATTGATTATGATGTTATCTTGATGTTTTATTTTGATATATTGGGTCAAAGACGCCACTGCATATGAACATGATGATTTGTTTTATATATTTGGCATAAGCCAATTATTGATGATATATATATATATATATATATATGCTTTTTTTGTTGGGCGTGGACCCTGAAGCACATGATTGATGAGATGTTTTGTGTTGAGCGAGGAGCTCTGGAGCACGAGTAATTGATGTTCTATTGAGGGAGAAGCTCTGGAGCACGAGTAATTGATGTTCTATTGAGGGAGAAGCTCTGGAGAAAATGAGTATTTATATTTGTTTTGATCGTGAAGCTCTGGAGCACATGAGTATTTATATTTGTTTTGACCGTGAAGCTCTGGAGCACATGAAAAGATAAGTTGGAAGTGTTGGACATAAGCCCTGGAGCCTTCCATGTTGATGTTGAGCATAACCTCTGGAACATCGAATCCTTGGCCATTGTATCCCTAGGTGTAATGTACAAGTACATCCTAGCATTAGTGTTGAGCGAAGAGATCTAGAAATGCACTAAGTTTTTAAGTCCCTGTTTTTAGTCTTGATTATGGGCTCTAGTAAGCACTAGGAGTTACTAAAAAGAATTAATGATTTTCGAGTGAAAACGACTCAAGGAAAATATTGATCTCATCTCACTTATTTATAAATGATTAAATGAAATTTTGAATTAATGTATTCTCATCAAGTATTGAAGAACTACCATGTTATACGAGGGAGTCCAACATGGAAGGATGTTTAGAGTTTCCTAGCCTAGTAGACTTAACCATCTACCTATATGACCTTAATGAAGTAGTGTCATAAGTCTAGCAATCATGATATATGATACCCAAAGACAAATGCTAATAAACGTTATATTATTATGTATTTTATACATGGTATGTATAAAGAATAAATATAGTAATAATATTAATGATGAAAGAAAGAAATAAAAGATCCACCCATTATTATTTAGTACTAAAAGATAATAAATAGTATAGTGCCTAAAAAAGTCTAAATTAGGAACTAGTTAAAAGTTCCTAAGCTTAAATATTAAAAATTACCCAAATTAATCAAAAATGGGTTAAATCAAGAAATCAAGGATTCTTGATTTAACTGCTCCTTTGATTGAAAAGTCTGTCTATAAAGTCTCAAGCCAAGGAAAGGCTTGGGGTTCTGGTCTATCTTTTGGAGTCATTATTTTGCTTATTTATTTCTCAAGTGAATTCTTGGAGAACATTTCCCTGAAGAAAAAAAAGGAGAACTGATCCACACCTGATATACCAGCTAGGAAACCTTACCTTAGGAGCTCTAAGATAATTGCATGTTGGAACCAGCTCAAGGGGATCCAGATTGAAACAAGGAATGGTTCTGGGTCATGGTTGGGTGGAACGTGGTAGTTCCAAAGTGATTCAGTCATCTAATATAGAGGTTAGAGTTTGCTTATGAAATGTTAATGATGGTTATTTGAGTGTGCAAGTTTCAGTCATTAAAGGAGCTTCAATTTACAGGTATCAAATCCTAGACTACCTATTTCATTTACTAGAATAAGTGCTGGATAAATTAGGTAAATGTTTACATTATATTTTCTAACCCTATGTGTTTGTCTTCTTTTAAAATCTTCTAGGGTTTACATTTTAAATAATAACCCTAGGTTGTAATTTATTTCCTATGCTGGATTTATCCAGGGTCTGTTCATCTTATTCACTTCTGTAAACTTGATACATGTATAAATATTTATCCAATGTTTTGCACCTTAGTTTTACTTCTGTATTATCTTTACTCCTTAAAATGTGCTTCCTACAAACTAGGTTTTAGTTTAGATCTATTACATAGCTGTTCTTGGCCTATTTACTCTACTGAAATATTTCATTTGTCAATAGAGCCATGTTTAAATAAGTACTAGTTCAGATCTAAAGCTTCATCTAAAACTTAGAATTACTTTTAGCATCTTCTAATTAGAATAAAAAGAAACTAACCAGTATACTATTAGTATATAACCAGTTTAATATTGACAAATATATATATCTACTAACGGTTATGGAATAGAATTACAAATCTAATCTACCAACATAATATTTACATCTAAGCACAAATTATAAATATCCCATACTAAATCTAATATAAAAACCAGCGAAGACCTTTCAAAGTCTGCATAAATAAATGTATGCTAAATACCAATCATTTCCATTAAAATAAACATTATCGTAATCAAATAAAAAGAGCAAGTATTGAGACCATTCGTTGGTCTACGACCTAGTCCCATCTAATAATACTCACATAAATCATATAAACAATAACCAAAGTAACATTACAGTAAGTAAATAAATAACCATGTAAGTGCAACGAGGTCGCACGATCAAATCCTATGGACACTCAGTTTTCCCAAATCGAAATCAATACAAATAATAAACTCATTTTCAATATAACGACGAGGATCGAATCCTTTAGATTTCTTGGCAAGACGACAATGTGCTATGTTCACATGTATGTCATATTTAATAACCAATTAATTACACAGAGGTCGTAAGATCCTCAATATCAAATACATTGTATTCCATGTCCATGACCGCTATAAATAAACACACAGTAAATTAAAATAACCCCTTAAATGTCTAAACCGTGCCAACAATGAAATCTATAGGAACTCTGTCAACGCAAGATTTACACCCACAGTTTATTTACCTTTCCACATTACACATTATTAACACCAACTATAAAATCTAAATACTCTACACTATCGCAGCTATGATGGAGAGTACCGATGCCATGTAAGGCGTGGTCCCAAAGCCATCTCGTTGATAGGAAGGTCCTCATTGTAACCATTACGATCTACGAAGGCAAATTCCATATAAATAATAACCCAGGATTAAAACACATTATTATAATAAACCCAATGCTTATAACCAATGAAAAATATACACATTACAGTTTTAATAACCATTGCAATCATAAACACAACATGTATTCACAACCCATTGTTTTATTACATTAACATAATTTACATAGTCAACTGCTTACGGACTTGCACCATTGCAAGAAATGGTGTTGCCATGGCCAGTTTACATCTTCAAATAGTAAAAAAAATTATACACAGAGCCTGCCAATGCACCAAGTTTCTCTTCATGGCTAAACATCATAATAATTACAAAAACCCAAGTCCTTTTAAACTCAAACTCGAAGGCCAATGAATTTCCCATAACTTAAACCCCAACCATGACAAGTTAAAACCCAGTCTTAAAGACAACAGGTGGCGAGTAATGAATTGTTGGCATGCTTACCTTAATGGTAATGCTAGCCCATGGCTTGCAGTCGCACTACGAACCATACATATTCTCATCATCCCTGTCCCCTACAACCACAAAATGACTCGATGGATGAGAATTATGATATCCATAGTAAGAAAAAAAACAACAACAATGTTGTGAAACCAAATGACACCATACCTTCATTATCATGTAAGTCGCCTTCACACACTGTGCAGACTCTAGAGCAAACAACTAACATAACGAAATGACCAAGCTCATCGTGGAGCCAAACCCTATGTTGGGCTGCCACATTCTCCAACATGCATTAATGGTGCCAGACTGTTGCCCATTATCAACTCTAAAACCCACTTCTCTATAGTTTGTAATCGATTCAATATCGATTGCCTCCATTCCTTGCAAAGTTATTAAACCCCATGAACCATGTTATAATTTCACCACCGCTAAGTCAATACAAGGTATAATTAATATATGCATTGCATACTTTAGGATCTAATCCTTAAACCATTGCTTATCATTTTCCTTAGGCTCTAAGCCAAGGACCATGGCATATGAAAGATGCCATGGTAATATTGTTATTTATAGAGTCAAGAATGGGTCTGTAGCCAAAGTTTATAAACCTGCCAAGAATAATAAAAAGAAATGTTAATACTTTTAATAAATGTGTAATACAAATGCTAGGATATGAATAGTCGATAATAATCACATTATAAATATTAAACGTGGTAATTACCTTGCCACTAACCTGACTCTATAAGACACAGTAATAAAAACCAGTAGGTGTATTAATAATCAAACATCCAAGTACCCAGTAACAAGTTGTTGTCACAAAGTATAAACTCCACATAAAGAGGAAAGAGTTCCTTAGTTCAAACGGAACTAAGTAAGCCCGCTAAACAAGTAGATACTTTACCTCTCAGGAAGTTACATGGGAGAACTAGTCCCGCCACTCCACCCACTTTGGTTCCAAGAACAAAGTTAAGTTAGAACCATGTAAATAATAAGTAAGCACATGCTGAAATTAAAGAAGTACATAATCAAAGTAACTACACATACACAGCTGTGTATAAATATAATAATATCTTAGTAATCAGCATGACGACACCATAATGTAAAACACAGTAATAATCATTACTGAAATTAAGAAGTTAGAACGTAAGAACATCTTACGATGAAACAATGGTACACTTAGGGTAGATTATATTCCGCAAGTTCAATAATGTCCAACATACGTAGTTTTTACTAGCCTAATAAATTTATTTTTATTTTCAATTTTTGAGGACATTACAAGTGGTATCAGAGCCCAGTTTCAACACTAAGAGAAAAATGGGCGTACCAAATATTTGCTGCAAAGAAAATAAAGTATGTTTGTAAATATGGTTAACTAATAGAAATTTTTCCTGTGATTTAAAATTTTCAATTTACAGGAAATTTTTATAGAACAATTCAGATCATGAACATTGAAGAAGATGACAACCGAGAAGGAAAGATGAACACCCCCACCTAAGAAGCAGAACTGGTAGTGGAACTGAATTCTGATATTTTGAATACCATACACAGTCTTCAAATAGAATTGCAGAGTTTTAGAGAAAAGAGTATGAATGAAACAAAGGAAAAACAAGAGATAAATGAAGCATTACTAAGAAATATGATAGGAGGAATCCCGCAAGGGAAACCCACTCATTCCACAAACAAGTCCAAAAGGGAACCTTACCATAAATGGGACAGCAGCCCAAGAGAAGAAGAAAAAGAGGAACATACCCCTGAAGCTATAGAAGGAGATCATTACAGCCCTTCCAGTGATGACTCTCTTTCTCCATGCATGAAGAGACAAAGAAATGATGATAACCTATAGGGGGGTTCAGAAAAATAAGAGCCCCAACCTATGAAAGTGAAGTAAACATGGGAGAGAAAGATAAATAATGGATATTGGGTATGAGCAAACATTTTCGAGTTCATAACTACAAAAGCGAGATGAAGGCTCGAGTTTCCATCTATAACTTAAATGGAAAAGCAGCAAGATGGTGGAGATATTTGAAACACACCAAGAAATATGAGCTAAGGGATATATTCTGGAGTAACTTCCACAAAATATTTCAAGAAAAATAAATGTCGGAAAGATTCTTCAACAGAATAGTAAAAGAATTTCATGAAATACGTATGGGATCCATGACTATGGATGATTTTATTAACATATTTATAGATCTATTACATTATGTACCATACATCAAGGACGAAAAGGTAAAAATCCAACAGTTTTTGGGATGTCTGCCTACCAACTTTCAGGAAAGGATTGAGTTCAAAATGCCAAAAACCTTGGACACAACATTGCACACAACTAGGCTTTTCTATGAGCATGGGCAACTAAGACAAGAGAACATGAACAGAAATAGAGACAAGTCTAGGAACTTCTCTGATAACCACAAACCAGAGTTTAACCCACCCTTGTATAGGAAACAAAATAACAGTTTTCCAGTGAACAAGAACTTCAATAAATTAGGTACGAACCCATACGTACCAGCTTCAAATACTAACAAGCCTGTAGCAGCTGGGGGAGCCAATCCTACCCTGATACAAATCAAATGATGGAAGTGTAGTGGGCCTCATTATGCCTAAGATTGTAATAACAAGACCCATGGGGTCTTACACAACTTACAAGAAGAATCGATCATAGAGGACATAGCTAGAACCCCACGGATTTATGCAGCTTTGGATGGCCGACAAGCAGACCATCAAGCTACCATGGTTGAGATAGAAGGTAAGATCTTGAACACTTCTATTTCGATACTTATTGAACCTGGTGCTTGCCATAGCTATGTTTCACTTAAAATTGTTGATGTATGTAAACTGGGAAAAGTAAAACATGATTAACCTTGTATGGTTCAGTTAGCCACAAGTATAAAACAGAAAGTTTTGGAAATAGTTAAATACTGTGAGGTAAACCTGAATGGTTCTCCAACAAAAGTAAACTTGAACATCCTACCCTTAGGATCATATGATATACTTATCAACATGGAGCAGTTGGAACAACACCATGTCATGCTCGATTGCTTACAAAAGTCAATATTGTGTACATATAGCCAAGGGAATAAAGTGAAGATTCAAGGGATTCCAAAGAAAGTTTCGCTAAGACAAATATCTTCCTTACAAGCAAAGAAATGTGTTTGGAAAGGCTGCAAGTTTCTTGCAGTAAACATCTGATACATATAATCTGAGAGAAAATAATGAATAGAGATTAATTTCCTGTTCTTGTAGAATTCAAGGACGTGTTTCCCAAGGAAATCCCTGTATTACCTCTGAAATGAGACATCAACTTTTTTTATTGAACTCACACCAGGATTAGTTTTGGATTCCAAATCCCCTTGCTGCATGAGTGCACAAGAATTGGTAGAACTCAAACTGCAGTTGCAAGAGTTTATAGAGAAAGGGTATATACGACCCAGTCTGTCCCCTTGGCGAGCACCAATACTTTTCGTAAAGAAGAAGGATGGTACGATGCAGATGTGCATTGAATGCCATTAGTTGAACACAATGACTATCAAGAACCAATACCCACTCCCTAGGATCGATGACTTCTTCTATCAGGTGGGAGGAACAAAAATATTTTCAAATGCTGACCTAGGATCAGGGTACCATCAGGTACGGATTCACGATGAGGATATTGACAAAACCTCCTTTCGTACAAGGTATGGGCACTACGAGTTTGTAGTGATTCCGTTCAGTTTGACCAATGCAACCATGAACTTTATGTGTATGATGAACAACATATTCAATAAATATATGGATGAGTTTGTTCTAGTCTTTATAGACGACATCCTATTTTATTCCAAGAATAAAGAGGAACACGAAGAGCACCTTTGCATAGTACTACGAGTGTTACGATAACACCATCTTTACGGTAAGTTTAGGAAATGTGATTTTTACAAACCATAGATACACTAATTAGGTCACATTATCTCTGAGACAGGGATAGATTTGGACCCATAAAAGATTAGAGCCATAAACGATTGGCCTACCCATACTAGTGTCACCAACATTAGGTCCTTTTTGGGATTAGCCGGATATTATCAAAATTTCATTAAGAACTTCTCGAGAATCGCTTGCTCCATGACCTCTTTGTAGAAGAAAGAAAATAAGTTCTTATGCACGACCAAGTGCAAGGAAAGTTTTCAAAAGCTTAAGCAGCTTTTGATGACCGCACTGATACTATGAATTGTGTATCTCGATGGGGATTTCATTGTTTGCGCGGATGCAAGAAAGGAAGGACTTGCAGGAGTCCTCTTGCAGAATGATCATACGATCTTCTATGAATCGCAAAATTTAAAAGAGAATGAGCAGAACTACCCCACCAATGATCTTGATTTAGTGGCCATCATACACACTTTAAAGATGTGAAGGCACTACCTCATGGGAAGGAAGTTCCTTATAAAGATAGACAATATGAGTCTGAAGTATTTATTTGATCAACCGGATCTGAATACAAGGAAATCTAGATGGCTGGCTTTCCTCAGCGAGTACCATTTCAACCTAAAGCATATTAAGGGCAAGGAGAACAATGTTGTTGATGCTTTAAGTCAAAGAAATCATATGATATATGAGGTGACTTTAAGTCAAACCAATCCAAATTTGCACGAGACGATTAGAACAACCAACAGATTGACCCTTTCTAGGTAGAAATCCTCAAGAAATTCCAAGAGGATAGGTTGTTTCAACAACAACAAGAATACAAGGTAGACGAATTAGGATTTCTATGGTCTAAGGAGAGATTGTGTGTTCCACACTGAGGGGACATTCGGTCCAGCATCCTCACAAAACTTCATTGGGCACCCTACTCAGGCCACCCAGGATATCAAAAGATGATATCCGTCCTCAAGAGACACTTTTTCTGGGAAAAGTTAAAGGCCAATTTTGCGATGTTTATCGTAAAGTGTCAGGAATGTCAGCTATTCAAAGCTGAGCATCAACATCCTTCGGTATTTCTGTAGTCGTTACCCATTCCAGAATGGAAGTGGGAGGTCATTAGTATGGATTTTATCATAGGACTACCGAAAAGTAAGAAGAAAAATTATTGTATCTTTGTAGTTATTGACAAATTGTCAAAATCAACACACTTCATTCTCGTGAAGTCGAATTACAATGCAGTGAACATTGCCGATATCTTCTTGAAGGATATATTTAGATTGCACGATATACCCAAGGAAATCAGCTTAGATCGACATGCTAAGTTTATCGGAAACTTTTGGAGATCTTTATTCTCCGGATTAAAAACACAATTGAACTTTAGCACTGCTTATCACCTGCAGATAGACCAGAAGACAGAAAGAGTAAACCAGATTGTTGAGGACATGCTTAGGATGTATGTCATGAACAACCCCACTAAATGGAAAGACTACTTGCATCTTGCATAGATTGCGTATAACAATGGTTATCAGGCTTCCTCTAATATGAGTCCCTTTGAGGTACTCTATGGACGGAGGTGTAGAACACCAGTTACTTGGGATAGCCTGGTTGATTGGCTCATGTAGGGCCTGATTTATTAATGGACTTGGAATAGTTGGTTACCAAGGTCCAAGTGAACCTTAAAGAAGCACAATACTGCTAGAAAATTTATGTGGATAAGAAAAGGAAAGATAAATATTATCAAATAGGCGACCATGTCTACTTGAAAGTAAAAGCAAAACAGAGCTCGTTGAGCTTGGGAAGGTGAGGTAAGTTATCTCCTAGGTTTTGTGGACCTTTTGAAATACTGTCCAAGACAGGACCAGTGGCATATGAACAAGCATTACCCGCACACATAAGATTCCACAATGTTTTCCATGCAGCATTATTAAAGAAATATGTTTATGATACTAAACATGTAGCTGATTGGTCCTTATTATAGGTGGCACCTAAAGGGGATTTTTCCCCTGAACCTATTCATATATTGGAAAAGAGAGAGGTGTAGCTCAGGAAGCGCACCATAGTCCATTTGAGAGTGCAATGGAAGCACTTCAAAGCTGATGAGGCTACTTGGGAGAATGAAGCCACCATGAGAAAGGCTTACCCCACCTTGTTTCATCATGCCATTTTGAGTCCCTAGAACACTAGGGACAATGTTGTACTAAGTGGGGATGGATGTAATATCCCTAATTTTGGACCTAACACCTATAGGCATGAACCTATTGATTATGATGTTATCTTGATGTTTTATTTTGATATATTTGGTCAAACAACCCACTGCATATGAACATGATGATTTGTTTTATATATTGGGCGTAAGCCAATTATTGATGATATATATATATATATATATATATATATATATATATATATGCTTGTTTCTATTGGGCATGGACCCTGAAGCACATGATTGATGAGATGTTTTGTGTTAAGAGAGGAGCTCTGGAGCCCATGAGTATTTATATTTGTGTTGAGCGTGAAGCTCTGGAACACATGAAAAGATTATTTGGAAGTGTTGGGAATAAGCCCTGGAGCCTTCCATGTTGATTTTGAGCATAATATCTGGAACATTGGATCCTTGGCCATTGTATACCTACATGTACCATACAAGTACATCCTAGCAATAGTGTTGAGTGAACAGCTCTAGAATTTCACTAAGTTTGTAAATCCAGCGTTGAGTATGGGCTCTTGTAAGTGCTAGGAGTTACTGAAAAGAATTAATGATTTTTGAGTGAAAACGAGTCGAGGAAAATATTGATCTCATCTGAATTATTTATAAATGATTAAATGAAATTTCAAATTTATGTATTCTCATCAAGTACTAAAGAACTATCATGTTATACGAGGGAATCTAACATGCAATCATGTTTAAAGTTTCCTAGCCTAGTAGACTTAACCATCTACCTATTTGACCTTAATGAAGTAGTGTCATAATTCTAGGGATCATGGTATATGATTCCCAAAGACAAATGTTAATAAATGTTATATTATTATGTATTTTATGCATGGTATGTATAAAGAATAAATATAGTAATAATATCAATGATGAAAGAAAGAAAGAAAAGGTCCATCCATTATTATTTATTACTAAAAGATAATAAATAGTATAATGCCTACAAAAGTCTAAATAAGGAACTAGTTAAAAGTTCCTAGGTTTAAATATTAAAAATTACCCAAATTAATTAAAAAGGGTTAAATGAAGAAATCAAGGATTCTTGATTTAACTTCTACTTTGACTGAAAAGTATGTCTATAAAGTCTCAAGCCAAGGAAAGGCTTGGGGTTCTGATCTATCTTTTGGAGTCATTATTCTGCCTATTTGTTTCTCAAGTGAATTCTTGGAGAACATTTCCCTAGAGAAAAAAAAGAAAGGAGAATTGATCCACACCTGATATACCAGCTAGGAAACCTTACCTTAGGAGCTCTAAGCTAATTGCATGCTGGAAGCAGCTTGGGGGGTAGCTTTTATTTCAGATCTATTACATAGCTGTTCTTGACCTACTTACTCTACTGACATATTTCATTTGTCAGCAGAGCCATGTTTAAATAAGTATTAGTTCATATCTAAAGCTTCATCTAGAACTTAGAATTACTTTTAGCATAATCTAATTACAATAACTAGAAACTAACCAGTATACTTTTAGTATATAACCAGTATACTATTGGAAAATATATATACACTAACAGTTATGGAATAGAATTATAAATCTAATCTGCCAACATAATATTTACATCTAAGCACAAATTATAAATATCCCATACTAAATCCAAGATAAAAACCAGTGAAGACCTTTCAAGGTCTGCATAAGTAAATGTACACTAAATACCAAATCATTTCCATTAAAATAAAAATTATCATAATCAAATAAATCGAGCAATTCTTGAGACCATTCGTTGGTCTATGACCTAGTCCCCTCTAATAATACTCACGGAAATCATATAAACAATAACCAAAGTAACATTACAGTAATTAAATAAATAACCATGTAAGTGCATTGAGGTCACAAGATCAAATTTTGTGGACACTCCGTTTTCCCAAATCAAAATCAATACAAATAATAAACCCCTTTTCCATACAACGACCAGGAGAAAATCATGTAGATTCCTTTGCAAGACCACGTTGTGCTATGTTCACACGTAGGTCGTATTTAATAACCAATTAATTACACATAGGTCGTAGGACCCTCAATATCAATTACAATGTAATCCATGGCCATGACCGCTATAAATAAACACAGAGTTGACTAAAATAAAACCTTAAATGTCTAAACACTGCCAACAATTAAATCTACAGCAACTTTGTCAACAAAAGGTTTACACCCACAGTTTATTTACTTTTATACGTTAGGGTGCATCCACGGGGGTGGGTTACAATTTTTGGCAAGATAAATTCGTCACAAACAAAAAAATGTACCTCGATCGAGCTTTTATTAAACCCTCGATCGAGCTTTTATTAAACGCTCGATTGAGCTTCTGATAAACCCTCGGTTAATGGTTCAATACCTCTATCGAGGGTTAAATAAACACTCGATCGAGCATCTTTAATGGCCTATATATAGGAAACAAACGTAGAATGTTTTTGACTTCGTCTGTTGATTATGGGTCACAGAGTAATTGGGTTATAGATGTGATTAATCACATATATGACTCCAATCAATCACATCTATAACACCAATTACTCCACAACTAATATTTAACATAAAATCTAGGGTAAACCCACTGCCCCCAGTAGTGCTCCATTCAAGTCCTATTTTCTGTCTTGAAGTATTTTAATGAACATTAAAAAACTTTTAACAATCAATTTCTCAAACCCTTAGCCCCATGGCGGTTTGTAAATTGAGAAAAGGTCTATTGGTAGAATAAGCTGGTAATGTCATGGTTGTTTTTTGGTTTAATTTTCTAAGAGATTTATTATTCACAGATTTGACCAAATCCAAATCAAATAATGTTTAAATTATTTACATCCCAGAACCTCGATCGAGGTTTGGTTAAGAGCTCGATCGAGGGCTGGAAAAATAGAGGCTTAGCCCTCTTATAGAAAGATCAATGTTTCTCTGTGTCTTCTAGGGGTGTAAACCCTTCCAATCATGGCACACAACTGAGAGGAGTTCATACCGATAGATTCATCACTGAATCCTCTATCCATTGACGTATCATGCATGCATTTTGGCATTCATATGGTTTTTTTTTTTATTATTTCTAAAAATTACACTTAGAAATCCTAACAACAACTTCGAAGCAACTCAAAGAAAAACCCATAGGGTAAAAAATAGACATCTAAAAATTTCATAGAAATGCACATCCCACACATCGATGCATCCTATTTAAATGGGTATCTTTGGTTTTCAATTTTTGAAAACAATGAAAAACAAGATGGGACGTGCACACATGTGTATAAAATGATACTGAAATGAGATGTGGTCACTTTCGAAAAATAATAAATAATTGTATATTGCGAAATAAATTAACAAAAAAAATATGGAGACCACAGTGCATTTTGTGTAGAACATGCTCATATATATATATATATTAAATTATTAATGTAAGATTGAATTATTGGGGTTGGACACAAGCCACTTATTAACTTCTTCAAATTTTTAAGGTGACAAAGTTCATTAAATACAAAATTTTACACATTAAATGACATTGCAATATTTTAAAAAAAATATCATTGGGAAGCCAACATAATATTCTACAATTTCTTTTTTTACTACAAGTCGAAATTCACATGGCATATATGCATTTTGAGGGATTCTATCTAACACATGAGTAAAAAATCAGGTTTTCATCGCCAAATTTGACCAAAAAGTGTTACCCACCTTCATGGAATCACCCATTACACATTATTAACACTAATTGTAAAATCTAAATCCTCTACTCTATCACAACCATGATGGAGAGTGTTGTCCGTCGATTGCACACCAGGAGTAGAAATATTCTGAAAGCTGTCTCCTCACTTGAGAAAGTGGGAGAGGTGTGACCTTGGGGGCAAGCACAGAGCTAGGTACTGTCACCTACTCCTAGCTCCTCCGTTTAGGCTAACTCGTAATGAAGCCAAGGGGGGTAGTCCCTAACAAAGAGTTTTCTATGGCTCAATGTTTAAGTTAAGTTTTGGATGTTTTGGATGCGGATGGGTGTTGTTTAGGAGTTATTGTGATTTAAAATGATTAATATTAAGGGGATGATGATTAATTAAAGCAATCCACGTTGCTAACAAGAGATCACACATATAAGCAAATATTCCAGACTTATAACTTAAGCATTCAAATATAATCAATTGAAATGGACCATAGACAGTTGATCAAGATAGAAAATTAATCAAATATAACAAAGGACCAGTGCCTTATGGATTCAAATAAGCGTATGAAATAAAGTCTAGGAGTTAAGCTAGTGAGTATTAGGTTTTGCAAGTGCTCTTGGTAGATTTTAAGAGTTTTTTGTTTGTGATCTTCACTTATGGTGGCTGGA
>LPNX010367395.1:154627-170228 GCA_001517045.1 Pseudotsuga menziesii
AGGTTTTTTTGAAGTTTGTGGTTTGATGGATGAGGCAAGTAAGCCCTTCGCTTCTTGATTTCTTAAAGTAGAAGACTCTCTTAGGCACCTGTAGAATGAATGCATAAACCAAACAAGAGCTCTTGTGTTTGGGAGAATACCTGAAAGCCACAAAACTTAAAAGAAAAGCGTAGATCAAATAATATTGTGCTAGATTGTTAGCCTTCTAATCATAAGATCATATACTTAAGAATCAAAAGAAATGAACTAAGAATGGTATCACCTTGAACAAGATGAAGCATGGCACACAAATAACTCCCACATGGACCTCCAAAGTCTTCTTGCTTTATTCAAATTCAAAATATATTACAAATTTTTCCAGAGTGTACTTGCACAAATTCTCCATCCAATAGAGCTGAAAGAGCCTCTATTTTAACAAATGAGAGAGTGCTAAAACCCTAAAACCAAAAAACCAACCCTAACTAGCTTAGCCACCTAACAGAGAGCCCAGACCTAAACTGGAGAACCGGGAGTGAGGGGAGGCCTCCACCCAGGCAAGGCGCCCCCACTCCAAACCTGTGCACTGAAAACAAGCCAAAGATGAGGCCACACGTGTGAGTCTAGATGTAGGTAAGCTCATCCTTTAGGTCTTGCAGGAGCCCGAGCTAGGTTTGGGAAGCCCACTGATGGTGTAAGCTTTAGTCTTCACCTCGATGAAATCCCCGGACCAATGAGAGCTCTCCATCTCATCTTTAGCTGGAGATGACATGTCTCATAACTGATAATAAATTAGTTGCTCTCTTAATGATGACTGAAGCTGAGTTATGATAACTCCAATCATCATAAGTGTTCCATGAGATGTCATTTAGTCTTTTATTTTACTAAATTTGGATTAATTTGGAGAGTTTTAGTTTTCTCCAAAATAATCATTTTTTTTATAAAAATCATTTTTTAATAAAAATCATTTTTTAATAAAAATCATTTTTTTACTAAAAATCATTTTTTACTCAAAACTGACTTTTTTGAGTAAAAAGGCATTATGTGTACGATTGCTGATCTGAAAGTTGGTTCTAACTGGCCGGCTGATAAAGAATGATTTTTGGCTTAAGGTTAGAGCCTTCAATCACTGAATTCTGAGTCCGGATCACGAACAAGTTTTTTCCATTTAATTTATGGAAAAATTAACCCAAAAAACTTAGGAAAAGTAATTAAAAGTTAAAAAATAATTTTTCACTGTTCGAAAAAGATTTTTTCAAATTTTTTTTATGTGTCTAGATGACTTAGGACATGACCATGATCTATCTAAATAATGTCTAGTAGGCTTATAACACTCAATTGAGCTCTAATAACCCCCCAAGGCCCAGAATTCAACATCGGACATTCCAGCTTTGGAGGAAGCGGGAGAAAACCTCATCAATTATACTCGGCTGAAGGCAAAGCATAATTGTCAGGGGCAAAAATCTCCCTAGAATACCCTATTTGCAATTCTACATCTTAGGAGACCGAACCGCTCAAAAATATCCTACTAGCACATTTTATTACAAACCCCGCAGGGCCATGGTCAAAATTATTCAAATAAAAAAGTGACTAGCCAATATTGGCTAGACAAGCAGACGGATCAACTGATACACTGGAATCAGACTTTGAACAAGTCTGTCAACCAGCAGCTCCTCAGGTAACCCAACTATGGTACAAAAAGTTGGATAACAGAGAGTACTGACGCCATGTAAGGCGTGGCCCCAAAGCCTTCTCGCTGACAGGGAGGTCCTCATTGAAACCAATACAATCAACAAAGGAAAATGCCATATAAATAATAACCCACAATTAAAACGCAGCATATAATAAACCCAATGCTTATAACAAATGAAAATATACACAGTCTTGTTTTAATAACCGTTGCAATCATAAACGCAACATGTATTCACAACCCATTGTTTTATTACATTAACATAATTTACATAGTCAACTACTTATGGCCTTGCACCATTGCAAGCAATGGTCTACCATGTCCAGTTGACATCTTCAAATAGTAAACAAAATTATACACAGATCCTGCCAAGGCACCAAGTTTTGCTTCACGGCTAAACATCATAATAATTACAAAAACCCAAGTCCTTTTAAACTTAGACCTGAAGGCCAACGAATTTCCCATAACTTAAACCCCAACCATGACAAGTTAAAACCCAGTCTTAAAGACAAGAGGTGGCGAGTAATGACTTGTTAGCAGGATTATCGTAATGGTAATGCTAGCTCATGGCTTGTAGTCATGCTACGAACCATACATCTTCTTACCATCCCTGTCACTTGCAACAAAAAAATGACTCGACGGATGAGAAGTATGATATCCATAGTAAGCAACAAAAAAAAAAATGTTGTGAAACCAAACAACACCATACCTTTATTATTCTGAAAGTCTCCTTCACACACTAACCAAAGCCGAGAGAAAACAACAAACAAAACGACCAAGCCCATCGTGGAGCCAAACCCTATGTTGGGCTGCCACATTCTCCCACTTCTCTATAGTTTGTAATCGATTCAATATAGATTGCCTCCATTCCTTGTAATGTGATTAAACCCCATGAACCATGTTATAATTTTGCCACCCCCAAGTCAACACAAGGTATAAGTAATATATGCATCACATACTTTAGGCTCTAAGCCTTAAACCATTGCTTATAATTTTCCTTAGGCTCTAAGCCAAGGACCATGGCATATGAAATATGCCATGGTAATATTGTTATTTATAGAGTCAAGATTGGGTCTTTAGCCAAAGTTTATAACCCTACCAAGAATAATAAAAATATATTTTAATACTTTAAAAAAAATAAACATGTAATAAAAATGCTAGGATATGAATAGTCGATAATAATCACACTATAAATATTAAACGTGTTAATTACCTTGCCACTAACCTGAGTTTGTAAGACACGATAATAACAACCAGTAAGTGTATTAATAATCAAATGTACAAGTACTCAGTAACAAGTTGTTGTCACAAAGTATAAACTGCACATAAAAAGGAAGAAGTGCCTTAGTTCAAATGAAACTAAGTAAGCCCGCTAGACAAGTAGATACTTTACCTCTCAGGCAGTTACATGGGAGAGCTAGTCCCACCACTCCACCCACTTTGGTTCCAAGAACAAAGTTAAGTTAGAACTATGTAAATAATAAGTAAGCACATGCTAAAATTAAAGAAGTACATAATCAAAGTAACTACACATACACAATAGTGTATTAATATAAGAATACCTTAGTAATCAGTATTATGACACCATAATGTAAAACACAGTAATAATCATAACTGAAAGTAAGAAGGTAGAATGTAAGAACAACTTACGATGAAACAGTGGTACACTTAGTGTACATTATATTCCTCAAGTTCAATAATGTTCAACATAGGTAGTTTTTACTAGCATAATAATTTTTTTTTATTTTCAATTTTTGGGGACATTACACTAGTTTTTCCCACACTAGGTGAACCTGCACGTAAAAATGAAGAAGTGCATTAGTTCAAAAGAACTAAGTAAGGCCGCTAGACAAGTAGAAACATTTACCTCTCAGGAAGTTACATGGGAGAACTAGTCCCGCCACTCCACCATCTTTGGTTCCAAGAACAATGTTAAGTTAGAACCATGTATATTACAGTAAAAATACGCTGAAATTAAGGAAGTACATAATCAAAGTAACTAACTTACACAACATTGTATAACCATAAGAATAGCATAGTAATCAACATTACGACATCGTAAGTAAACAAAACAAACATAGTAATAATCCTAACCAAAAGTAAGGAAGTATGGCGTAAGAACATCTTATGACAAATCATAAGTACAATAGAGTACGACACATTCTGCAAGTTCAATAATGTACAGAATAGGTAGTTTTAACTAGCCTAATAAAAAATAATATTTTCAATTTTTGGGGACATGACAAGTGGTATCAGAGCCCAGTTTCAACACTAAGAGACCAATGGGCGTACCCAACATTCATTGCAAAAAAAATAAAGTATGTTTTTAAATATTGTTAACTAACATAAATTTTCTTGTTAATAAAATTTTTGCAATTTCAGGAATTTTAACAGAATAGTTCATATCATGAACACTGAAGAAGACAACAACCGGAAAGGAAAGATGAACACCCCCACCTAGGAAGCAGAACTAGTGGTGGAACTGAATTCTGATATTTTGAAGACCATACACAGTCTTCAAGCAGAATTGCAAAGTTTCGGAGAAGATAGTCTGAATGAGAGAAAGGAACATCAAGTCATTAATGAAGCATTATTGAGAAATATGATGGGAGGAATCCCGCAGGGCAAACCCACTCATTCCATAAAAATTCCAAAGGGGAACATTACCATAAATGGGCCAGAAGCCCAAGAGAAGAAGAAAAAGAGGAACGTACCCCTGAAGCTCTGGAAGGAGATCATTACAGTCCTTCCAATGATGAATCTGTTGCTCCATGCAGAAATAAACAAAGAAACGATGACAATATTCAGGGGGAGTTTAGAAAAATAAGAGCCTCGACCTATGAAGGTGACGTAAACATAGGGGAGAAAGCTGAAGAATGACTGTTGGGTATGAGAAAATATTTTCGACTTCATAACTACTCAAGCGAGATGAAGGCTTGAATTTCCATCTATAACTTAAATGGAAAAGCAATGATATGGTGTAGAGATCTTAAACATACCAAGAAAGATGAGTTGAGGGAAATACACTGGAATAACTTCCGCAAAATATTTCAAGAAAAATATATGTCAGAAAGGTTCTTCGACAGAAAAGTGAAAGAGTTTCACGAGATACGTATGGGATCCATGACTATGGATGCTTTTATTAACATATTTCTAGATATGTTACATTATGTACCATACATCAAGGACAAAAAGGTAAAAATCCAGCAGTTTTTAGAATGTCTTCCTCCCAACTTTTGGGAAAGGATTGAGTTTGATATTCCTAAAACTTTGGATATGACACTGCACAAGTCCAAGATCTGCTATGAGCATGGGTAGCTACAGCAAGAGAAAATGAACCGAAGCAGAGACAGATCTAAGAACTTCTCTGATAACCACAAACCAAGGTTTAACCCACCCCCATACAAGGAACAAAGCAACAGTTTTCCAACAAACAAGAACTTCAACAAATTAGGTATGAAACCATACGTACCAGCTCCAAATGTTAACAGGCCAGTAGCAGCTAGGGGAGCCAATGCTACCCTGATACAGATCAAATGTTGGAAGTGTGGCGAGCCTCATTATGCTCAAGATTGTAAGAACATGACCAATGGGGCCTTGCACAACTTACAATAAAAACCAATGATACAGGACATAGCTGGAACACCGCAGATTTATGCAGCCTTGGATGGTCGCCAGGAAGACCATCAAGCTAACATGGTTGAGATAGAAGGTAAGATCTTGAACACTTCTATTTCAATACTTATTGACCCCGATTCTTGTTGGACCTATGTGTCGCCTAAAATTGTTGATGTATGCAAACTAGGAAAAATAAAAACATGATAAACCTTGGCTGGTTCAGTTAGCCACAGGTACAAAATGGAAGGTTTCGAAAATAGTTAAAGATTGTGAGGTAAACTTGAATGGTTTTCTAACAAAAGTAAACCTGAACATCCTACCCTTAGGATCGTATGATATACTTATCAGCATGGACGAGTTGGAACAACACCATGTCATGCTCGGTTACTTACACAAGTCAATCTTGTGTACAAATAGCCAAGGGAATCAAGTGAAGATTCAAGGCATTCCAAAGAAAGTTTCTATAAGACAAATATCGACCTTACAAGCAAAGAAATGCATTAGGAAAGGCTGCAAGTTATCTGCAATAAATATCCGAGACATAGAGACTGAAAGAGAACAACACATAGAAGACCTTTCTGTTCTTGTAGAATTCTGGGACGTGCTTTCTGAGGAAACCCCAGGATTACCTCCAAAACGAGACTTAGAATTTTCCATCGAACTGACACCAGGATCAGTTTTGGTTTCCAAAGCCCCTTACCACATTAGTGCACCAGAATTGGTGGAACTCAAACTACAGTTGCAATATTTGATGGAAAAAGGGTATATCCGAACAAGTGTGTCCCCTTGTGGAGCACCGATAATGTTTGTAAAGAAAAAGTATGGTACAATGTCGATGTGCATCGACTACCACCAGCTTAATAAAATGTGTAATGTCCCCAAAAATTGAAAATATTTTTTTTTATTAGGCTAGTAGAAACTACCTATGCTGAACATTATTAAACTTGCGGAATATAATATACACTAAGTGTACGACTGTTTCATCGTAAGCTATTCTTACATTCTACCTTCTTACTTTCAGTTACGATTATTACTGTGTTTTACATTATCGTGTCGTAATGTTGATTACTAAGTTATTCTCATATTTATATACTATTGTGTATGTGTAGTTACTTTGATTATGTACTTCTTTAATTTCAGCATGCAGTTACTTATTATTTATATGGTTCTAACTTAACTTTGTTCTTGGAACCAAAGTGGGTGGAGTGGCGGAACTAGTTCTCCCATGTGGCTGTTTGAGAGGGAAAGTTTCTACTTCTCTAGTGGGCTTACTTAGTTTCGTTTGAACTAAGGAACTTCCTCCTCTTTATGTGCAGTTTATACTTTGCGAAAAAAACTTGTTACTGAGTACTTGGACGTTTGATTACTAATACATCTACTGGTTGTTATTACTATGTTTTACCGAATCAGGTTATTGGCAAGGTAATTACCACATTTTATATTTATAGTGTGATTATCATCAAATGTTCATATCCTAGCATTTGTAATTACAAGTTTATTTTATTAAAAGCATTAAACTATATTTTTATTATTCTTGGCAGGTTTATAAACTTTGGCTAAAGACCCATTCTTGACTCTATAAATAACAGTACTACCATGGCATATTTCATATGCCATGGTCCCTGGCTTAGAGCCTAAGGAAAATGATGAGAAAAGGGTTCTAAGGATCAGATCCTATGGTTCAGTGATATACATATGTTACATGTTGATCTTGTATCCATTTGGGGTAGCAAATATATATCATAGTTTAAACCGTTTCACATTGGGGTTTAAGAATTTGCATGGAAATGCTGGCATTCAAATTGGTAATGCATGAGACTATAGAGATGTGCATTTTATATTTTGATAATGTCCAACAGGCTAGCTCCATTAATGCGCATTGGGGTGTGAGGCAGCCCAAGCTTAAGGCTTGCCTCACAATGGGCATGGTCATTTCTTTTGTTTGTTGTTTGCTCTCAACTCTGGTGTGGATGGAGGAGGATGACCTCGCTAGACTCAACAAGAAGGTAAGCTGCGGAATTCATTTGTCTTAGTTGCTATTTTTTGTAGCTTGTAACACCATAGCTTGCTCCTCATCATGCTCTTGTCCTATCACAAGGTTACGGGGTTGGCGAGGAAGATGTTCGGTTCACAAATTGTAAACAACTGTGGGAAAGCGTTACTCTTATGGTAAGATTGCTATCAATGTCATTACTTGTCCCTCTTGGCTTTAGAATTGGGTTTTGAACTTTGTCATGGTTGGGTTTTAGTGGAGTCTAGATCCATTGGCACTCTGCATTCTATGCAGCGGCAGACGTGGGATTTAAGTTGTGGGGTTTCGCTGGCTTTCGAGTCTGAGTTTGTAAAGAATTTTGTTTGTAAATAATATGGTTTCAGCCATGAAGAAAAACTTGGTGTCTTAGTAGGCTCTGTGTATAATTTTATCAATTGTATTATGGTTTTTGTTATGACTCAAGGCAACACGATTTCCTGCAATGGTGTAATGGCCACAGGGGACGACTGTGTAAATTTGTTACGACTTTATGAATACTGTGTGTGTAAAATAGTTCTGTGTTGATATTTATTATGATGCTACGTTTTAATCTTTGATTTTTATTTATATGGAAAATTCCTTCATCAAATTGTAATGGTTAAGTGGATAACTGAACAGTCAGCTTGATGGATTTTGGGGCAATGCCGTGAGTGGCGTTGGTACCCACCATTGTGGATGTGATAAAGAATAGAGTTACGGTTGGGGTTTATGATGTGGAAAATGGAAACGTATGGCATACTATTTGTTTAATTTATCACAGGGTTTATGATTCTTTAGAGCATTTAATTCTTTTAATAAAGAAGGCCGAGGCCATATATTATAGCGTGTAAGTTTTATAAGGGTCTTACGACCTCTATGTTGAAAGATTATTTTTAGATGTATCCTGCATATGAACTGTGTATAGCATGGCTCTGTGTAATAATAAAAAGGCTTCACAGGATTCGATCATGGGTCATTTCTTATGATGAGGTTTATAACTAGATCACTGTGTATAACATTATTATGGTTTTCATTATAATGAGCACTGTATTTTCTTTTATGTATGCGAAATGGCAATTGGTTGTCTACAGGATTCGATCCTGTGATCTTGGTGCAATGGCTTGGTAATTATATGATTTTTTTTGTGTATAGATAATAATGTAGATTCTTATTTGGGAATTCTGAGTGTCCACATGACTCGATCCTACAATCTCGTTATGCTTTCAAGGTTCTTAATTTAATTATTGCAATGCTACTTTGGTTATTTGATATAAGATGGCTGTGAGTAATTATTAGATGGGACTAGATCATAGACCAATGAATGGTATCGATANTATTATAATTATATGATATTAAATCTAGGTTTTAATTGAAACATAGATCTCAACTACTAATTAATTGAACATGGATCTGCTGACAAATGAAATTTGTCAGTATAGTATATAGGCCAAAGAACAACTAGGTAAAAGATCAGAAATAAAACCTATATTTGTAGGAAAGACAAACTAAACAGTAAAAATAATACAGAAGTAAAACCAAGGTGCAAAACCCTTGATAAATATTTATACTTGAATTAAAATTACAGAAGTAAACTAAATGAATAAAACCTGGATGAATCTAGCATAGGAAATAAATTACAACCTACAGTTATAATTTAAAATGTAAACCCTAGAATATTTAAACAAAAAACAAACACATAGGGTTAAGGAAAATAATGTAAAGCTTTGCCTAACTTAGCTATCATTTACTTCTAGAAAAAGGAATAGGAATTATAGGGATTCATACATGTAAATTGAAGCTCCTTTAATGGTTGAAACTTGCACACTCAAATAACCAGCATTAAAAATTCATAAGCAGACTCTGACCTCTGTATTAGATGATGAAATCACTTGAGAACTAGCACATTCCACCCAACCATGACCTAGATTCGTTCATGGTTTCAATCCCGATCCCCCCGAGCTGGTTCCAACATACAAGTATATTTCAGCTCCTAGGGTAAGGTTTCCTAGCTGGTATATGTGGTCTGGATTAGTTCTCCTTTTTCCCTTCAGGAAAATGTTCTACAAGAATTCACTTGAGAAAATAAAACAGGTAGAATAATGACTCCAAAAGATAGATCAGCACACCAAGCCTTTCCTTGGCTTGAGACTTTATAGACAAACTTTTCAGTCAAAGGGGCAGTTAAATCAAGAAATGCTTCATTTCTTGATTTAGCCCTTTTTATTTAATTTAGTACTTTTAATATTTTAACTTAGGAACTTTTAGCTAGTTCCTAATTTGACCTTTATAGGTATTATACTATTTAATTTTTATCTTAGTAATAATAGTAATAGATGGAACGTTTCCTTCTTTCTCATATTATTAATACTATTACTATATTTAATATTTATACATACCATGTAAAAAAGACATCATAATATAACATTTGTTAACATTTGTCTTGGGCTATCACATGTTGTGATCCCTAGACTGGCGACACTTTCTTCATTAAGGTTAGTAGGTAGATGGTTAGGTCTACTAGGCTAGGAAACTCTAAACATCCTTGCATGTTGGATTCCCTCGTATAACATGGTAGTTCTTCAGTATTTAATGAGAATACATAAATTTGAAATTTCATTTAATCACTTATAAATAAGTTTGATGAGATAAATATTGTTCTTGAATTGTTTTCACTTGAGAATCATTAATTCTTTTTAGTAACTGCTAGCGCTTACCAGAGCCCATACTCAATGCTAAAAACAGGGAGTTACAATCTTGGTGTTATTCCAAAGGTCTTCACTCAACACTAATGCTAGGATGTACTTGTACAATACACCTAGCGATACAATGGCCAACAATCCGATGTTCCATAGCTTATGCTCAACATCAACATGGAAGGCTCCAGGGCTTATGCCCAACAATTCCAACTTATATTTTCATATGTTCCAAAGCTGTATGCTCAACACAAATATAATACTCATGTGCTCTAGATCTCCTCCCTAAACACAAAACATCTCATCGATCATGTGCTTCAGGGTCCATGCCTAACACAGCTAAGCATATATATATATATATATATATATATATATATATATATCATCAACAATTGGATTACTCCCAATCTATAAAACAAGTCATCATGTTCATGTGCAGTGGGTTATTCAACCTAATATATCAAAACAAAACATCAAGATAACATCATAATCAATAGGCTCATGCCTATAAGTGCTACGTCCAAAATTTGGGATATTACACCCCTCCCCGCTTAGAAAAACACCATCTGTGGTGTTCTAGGTACGCAGAATGACATCATGAAACAAGGCAGGGTAAACCTTTCTCATGGTGGCTTCATTCTCCTAGATAGCCTCATCGACTTCGAAGTGCTTCTATTTCACTTTCAAGTAGACTATGGTGTGCTTCCTGAGCTGTAGCTCTCTTTTGTCCAATATATGAATAGGTTCAGGGGAAAACTCCCCTTCAGGTTCCACCTGTAATAAGGACCAATATCCTGCATGTTTGGTATCATAAACATATTTTATTAATAATGATGCATGGAAAACCATTGTGGAATATTTATGTGTGCGAGTAATGCTAGTTCATATGCCACTTCTCCTCTCTTGGCCGGTATTTCAAAAGGTCCACAAAACCTAGGTGCTAACTTACCGCACCCTCCCAAGCTCAACGAGCTTTGTTTTTCTTTTACTTTCAAGTAGACATGGTCTCCTGATAATATTTATCTTTCATTTTCTAATCTGCACAACTTTTCTAGAGGTCTTGTGCTTGTTTAAGGTTTACCTAGACCTTGGTAACTAACTGTTCCATGTCCATTAATCAATCAGGCCCTAACATGAGCCGATCCACTGAGCTATCCCAAGTAACTAGTGTTCTACACTTTCGTCCATAGAGTACCTCAGAGGGACTCATCTTGGCGGAAGCCTAATAACTGTTGTTATATGCAAAATCCGCAAGATGTAGGTATTCTTCCCACTTATTCGGATTGTTCATGGCATACATCCTAAGCATGTCCTCAACAATCTAGTTTACTCTTTCTATCTTCACGTCTATCTGTGGGTGATAAGCAGTCCTAAAGTTCAACTGCGTCTCCAATTCGGAGAATAAAGATCTCCAAAAAAATCCTGTAAACTTATCATCTCTATTCAAGATGATTTCCTTGGGTATTCTGTGCAATCTAAATATATCCTTCAAGAATATATCGAAAATGTTCATTGCTTTGTAGGTTGACATCACAGGAATGAAGTGTGTTGATTTTGACAATTTGTCAATAAATTCAAAGATAGAATCATTTTGTTTCTTACTTTTCAGTAGACTGGTGATAAAATCCATACTAATAACCTCCCACTTCCATTCCAGAATGGGTAATGGCTGTAGTAATCCTAAAGGATGATGGTTCTCAGCTTTGACTAGCTGACATTCCTGACATTTCGTGATAAACATCGCAATGTCGGCCTTTAACTTAGGCCAGAAAAAAGTGTCTCTTGATGATAAATATCGTCTTTTGATATCCCGAGTGCCCTGACTAGGGTGCCTGATGAAATTTTGTGAGGATTCTGGACCAAATTTCCCCTCCGTATGGAATGTACAATCTCTCCTTGGACCATAGCAGTCCTAACTCGTCTTACCTTGTACTCGTTTTGTTGTTGAAACAACTTGTCCTCTTGGAATTTATTGAGGGTTTCTATATAGAAAGGATCAAATATGTTGGCCATTCTAATCCTCTCATGCAAATCTGCATTGGTTTGACTTAAAGTCACCTCATATATCATATGAGGTCATCGGATCAAAGCATCAGCAACCTTGTTATCTTTTCCCTTAATATGCTTTAGCTCGAAATGGTATTTGCTAAGGAAAGCCAACCATCTAGCTTGCCTTACATTTAGATCTGGTTGATTGAATAAATACTTCAGACTCATATTGTCTATCTTTAGAATGAATTTCCTTCCCGTGAGGTAGTGCCTCCACATCTTCAAAGCATGGATGATGGCTGCTAACGCGGGGTCGAACATAGGGTAGTTCTTCTTATTCTCTTTTAAATTTTGTGATTCATAACAGATCGCGTGATCATTCTGCAAGAGGACTCCTCCAAGTCCTTCCTTGCTTGCATTTGTGCAAAAAATGAAATCCCCATCGAGATTCGCAATTCATAGTATCGGTGCGGTCATCAAAAACATCTTAAGCTTTTGAAAATTTTCCTCGCACTTGGTCGTCCATAAGAACTTATTTGATTTCTTTTGTAAAGCGGTCATGGGGCAAGTGATTCTTGAGAAGTTCTCAATGAAATTTCGATAATATGTGGCTAATCCCAAAAAGGACCTAATGTTGGTAACACTCATAGGGGTAGTCCAATCCTTTATGGCTCTAATCTTTTTCGGGTCCACAAATATCCTTGTCTCGAAGATAATGTGACCTAAGTACTGTATCTTTGGTTTGTAAAAATCATATTTAGGATGTTTAGGTTTACTTTTGTAGGAAAACCATTTAGGTTTACTTAACTACATTCTTTAACTATTTCTGAAACTTTTTGTTTCGTACCTGTGGATAACTGTACTAGCCAAGGTTTATCATGCTTTACTTTTCCTAGTTTGCATACATCAACAATTTTAGGCGAAACATAGCTTGGGCAGGCACCAGGATCAATAAGTATTGAAATAGTGGTGTTCCAGATCTTACCTTCTATCTCAGCCATTGTAGCTTGATGACCTGCCTATCATCCATCCAATGCTGCATAAATCTGCGGTGTTCCATCTATGTCCTCTGTGGTCAGTTCTTCTTGTATGTTGTGCAATACCCCAATGGTCTTGTTCTTACAATATCGAGCATAATGAGGCCCGCTGCATTTCCAGCACTTGATTTGTAGCAGGGTAGCATTGGATCCACTTGCTACTGGCTTGTTAATATTAGGAGCTGGTACATATGGTTTGTACCAGATTTGTTGAAGTTATTTTTTGCTGGAAAACTGTTATTTTGTTTTCTGTATGTCTATGGGTTAAACCCAGGTTTGTAGTCATCATAAAAGTTCTTAGATTTGTATCTGTTTCAGTTCATGTTCTCTTGGCTTAGTTTTCCATGCTCATAAAAGAGCCTAGCTTTGTGTAGTGTGGTATCCAAATTTTTTGGCATGCCGAATTCAATCCTTTCCCGAAAGTTGGGAGGAAGAAATCCTAAAAACTGCTCGATCTTTACCTTTTCATCCTTAATGTATGGTACATAATGTAAAAGATCTAGAAATATATTAATAAAAGCATCCATAGTCATGGGGCCCATACGTAGCTCATGAAACACTTTCACCTTTCTGTCGAAGAACCTTTTCGACATATATTTCTCTTGAAATATTTTTCAGAAGTTATCCCAGTGTATTTATTTTAGCTCGTCTTTATATGTTTGTTTCAAATCTCTCCACCATATCGCTGCTTCTCCATTCAAATTATAGATGGAAAGCTGAGCCTTCATCTCACTTGAGTAGTTATGAACTTGGAAATATTTGCTCATGCCCAACATCCACTCTTCAAATTTCTCCCCAGTGTTTACTTCATATTCATAGGCCAAGGCTCTTATTTTTCTAAATTCCCCTTGAAGACCGTCACTGCTTCTTTGTTTCTTTCTGCGTGGAGAAGGAGAGTCATCGCTGGAAGTACTATGATGATCTCCTTTCAGTGTTTCAGGGGTACGTTCCTCTTTTTCTTCTTCTCTTGGGCTGCTGGCATGTTTATGGTAAGGTTCCATTTTGGATTTGTTTGTGGAGTGAGTAGATTTTCCCTTTGGGCTTCCTCCCATCCTATTTCTCAGTAATGCTTCATTTATGGCTTGATGTTCCGTTGTCTAATTCAAACTATCTTCTCTGAAACTTTGCAATTCTACTTGAAGACTATGTATGGTATTTAAAATATCAAAATTCAATTCCATCACCAGTTCTACTTCTGAGGTGGGGCTGTTCATTTTTCCTTGTCGGCTGTTGTCTTCTTTAGTGTTCATGATATGAACTGCTTTGTAAAAATTCTTGTAATTTGCAAATTTTTAAATCACAAGAAAAAATTATGTGAGGTAACCATATTTACAAATATACTTTATTTTCTTTGCAGCAAATGTTTGGTACCCCCATTGGTCTCTTAGTGTTGAAACTAGGATCTGATACCACTTGTAATGCCCCCAAAAATTGAAAATAAGAAAATTTTTACTAGGCCAGTAAAAACTACCTATGCTTGACGTTATTGAACTTGCGGAATATAACGTCCACTAAGTGTACCACTGTTTTACCGTAAGCTATTCATACATTCTACTTTCTTACTTTCAGTTACGATTATTACTGTGTGTTACATTATGGTGTCGTAATGCTGATTACTAAGATATTCTTATATTTATATACTGTTGTATACGTGTAATTACTTTGATTATGTACTTCTTTAATTTCAGCATGTGGTTACTTATTATTAATATGGTTCTAACTTAACTTTGTTCTTGGAACCAAAGTGGGTGGAGTGGCCGAACTAGTTCTCCCATGTGACTATCTGAGAGGTAAAGTTTCTACTTGTCTAGTGGGCTTACTTAGTTTCGTTTGAACCATGGGGACTTCACTTAGTAAACATCTCACATAGCACGTGCGATCGTGGGATATTAAAGAATACCCTTAATTTCGAGAGATATTGACCCAAACACTTTTTGTTGAAACCCCCTCCCAATACTTAAAACCTCCTCCCCACCCCTTTTTCTACCTCAATCCTTATAAACCACCCTACCCACCCCCACCTTAAACCCCTCATCCCCCCAATACCTACAATATATTGGTTCGATTTTTTATAATTTTAAAACCCACAATATGAACTAACGTGATAGGATATTGGTCAACAAGTGAAGCCACCGTGGTCTGAACTAAGGAACTTCCTCCTCTTTATGTGTAGTTTATACTTTGTGACAGCAACTTGTTACTGAGTACTTGGACGTTTGATTATTAATACACCTACTGGTTGTTATTACTGTGTTTTACTGACTTAGGTTAGTGGCAAGGTAATTACCACATTTTATATTTATAGTGTGATTATCATCGAATGTTCATATCCTAGCATTTGTAATTACACATTTATTTTATTAAAAGTATTAAAATATCTTTTTATTATTCTTGGCAGGTTTATAAACTTTGGATAAAGGCCCATTCTTGACTCTATAAATAATAATATTACAATGACATATTTCATATGCCATGGTCCCTGGCTTAGACTGTTATAGCGGATTTCACCACACTAGGTGAATCACACATTGTATGGCCTTCCCCTGTCCCGCTGCAGACTCATTAACCCCCATGGACCACTTTTTAT
>LPNX010367395.1:184586-218548 GCA_001517045.1 Pseudotsuga menziesii
ATTCAAAATCCCAAACTATATACTCCAAATGCACAAAGCGATTCAATCAGCCCACAAGGCAGCTCACAATCAGGCAGCTAAGGGTAGGAACTAGGGAAGGACTAGGACTATCTATATGGTATGGATCTATGTTCCAGCAAAATGCATTTGCATTAATAATAAACCTAACACTCTTATCATTTAATAAGCATTTCGAGCGGTATAATGATAGCTTGCTTTATTTAGTTTTGAAATAACTGATATGAAGCTTTCTCTCATTACTTTGTGATATAATCGCCTGCATAGAATATCTACTTTGTATAGCATTGGCGGTGTAACTAATTTTGCGTCTTATGTGCAGAGCACGTGTATGTGTGCATACCAGATAATATATGCCAAAGAGAATAGAATTGCAGTGGCAAAAAAAAACATTGAACCTTCTGAAGAAGTACGCGTCGATATCTTATATAATGGTTCAAAATATGCTCAACTAGTTTAATAATGAGAGAGTATACCACGTAGGTGTGCTGTAGCACCCAAGCGATAAGCCTCGTGTGTCTCACCGGTATAAGCCTCTAAGTTACCTGCCTAATTCGCTAAGCATTGAAGAAGAGAAACAGAGGGTCCCAGCTGCAAGGTACTCACTGAAGAGGATACAAGGGTTGCTGTAGTACATAAGACAAGTACCCAACCTTTCTGGCGGATTATAGGTATATATATATATATATATATATATTTTAAACATTTTATCTCTGTGTTTGGAATATTAAACCATATTTAGGGCATTTTTCATTTGATTTTATAGGCATAGACCTGATGTACATTTTAAATGCTTATAAATATATATTTGTAGCCAATTTTTGAGTTTTTATCCTGCATTTTCTACTGTGGTTTTCTAAATTTCGTTCCTGAATATATAATTGAACATCTAGCATTATGCCAAGTCTATTTGTAGAAGTACGTAAAGATTATGGGGATTTTTATTTTTTATTTTTATATATATCAATTGTGAGCCCTCTGGTTCCAGATTTGGAACCATGGCTCTGATACCATTCTGTAGTGCTCTGTCTGTCGGGCAGAGCACTCAGTCCTATCCTCAATAGTGAAGAAAATATCTATTTCAATTTCATATTTTTGCATTTAAATTTTGTGCAGTAAAGAGATAGTTTACGAGTAAAATACCTCAAATTAATCCTGCTCTTGAATCCTAATCCTGCTCCTGCTCCTGAAGGAGCCTTATTGCGAGCTCTGATTTTCCACCCTGCCGACCAACAGGTTTGCTGGCTCTGATTTTCCACCTTGCCGACCAGCAGGTTTGCTGGCCCTAGGAAACCGACGGGTTTCCTAGCCCCTGAGCTCATGTACCAATAAAATGGACAGTAGCCTCCCTCACTCAGAGTGATAATCTGCCTGGAGTTAATCCCCCCTTGTTCTTCCGTAAAAACTCCCTTATACCTCCTTCCCCCACCGCCTTCCTTCTTCCCGCCCCTTCTTCCACCGCCCCTTTCATTAATTTATGTTATTCTTATTCTTGGGCAGTGTAGTTAAATTTTCGTTTAACATGTGTTAGTTTCCTTGAACTATATGTGTTACACAACTTAACCACATGTCCTAGCATTTTTTTTACCTATGTGGCTTGCTTAAGTTTATATTGAGCGGTAAGGTAATGGTTTTGTTAATTATTATTTATTATTAACTAAATAATTAACCTTAATAATACGAAACAATAATAATAATTAGAAGTAAAATGATAATTAACATTATTAACCAACAATTAATCAATTGTAATCTAATGATTAATTGCTCGGAGTGATAGCTTTGTTTATTTTTAATTAAATAAAAGCACTTACTAATCGGAATAATAGCTTTGTTTATTTTTAATTAAATAAAAGCACTTACATTAATATGGGGCATTACAATTAAGGTCAGCAGGTAGATTGTTAGGTATACTAGGCTAGGAAACTCTAAAAATCCTTGCATGTTGTATTACCTTGTATGACATGGTAGTTCTTCAGTACTTAATAAGAATAGTAAAATTCAAATTTTCATTTAATCACTTATAAATAAGTCTGATGAGATAAATATTTTTCTCAAGTCGTTTTCAATCGAGAATCATTAATTCTTTTCAGTAACTCCTAGCACTTACGAGATCCCATACTCAATGCTAAAAATAGGGAGTTACAAACTTAGTGTTATTTCAGAGATCTTTGCTCAACATTAATCATAGGATGTACTTTTACGATACACCTAGGGATATAATGGACAAGGATCTTATGTTCCAAATCTTATGCTCAACATCAACATGGAAGGCTCTAGGGCTTATGCCCAACACTTCCAACTTATCTTTTCATGTGTTCCAAAGCTGCACGCTCAACACAAATATAATACTCATGTGCTCCAGAGATTCTTGCTCAACACAATATTAACTACTCATGTGCTCTAGAGCTCCTCTCTCAACACAAAACATCTCATCAATCATGTGCTTTAGGGTCCACGTGCAACACAACCAAGCATATATATATCATCAACAATTGGCTTATTCCCAATCTATAAAAAAAATCATCATGTTCATATGGAGTGGGGTATTCGACCTAATATATCAAAATAAAACATCAAGATAACATCATAATGAATAGGCTCATGCCTGTAAGTGTTAGGTCCAAATTTTGGGATATTACATTCCTCCCAGCTTAGAACAACAACGTCCCTAATCGAACTACAAGGCAATACACATTGCTGATATATTCTTGAAGGATATATTTAGATTGCACGAGATATGGCAAGGAAATCATCTCGGATCCAGATACAATATTTACCATAAACTTTTGGAGATCTTTATTCTTTGGACTAGAGACACAGTTGAACTTTAGTACTGCTTATCACCTACAGACAGACAGTAAATAGAAAGGGTAAATGAGATTGTTGAGGACATGCTTAGGATCTATGTCATGAACAACCCCACTAAGTGGGAAGACTACCTACATCTTGCAAATTTTGCGTATAATAATGGTTATCAGACTTTCGCCAAGATGAGTCCCTTTGAGGTACTCTATGGACGAAAGTGTAGAACACTGATTACTTGGGATAGCCTAGTGGATCAGCTCATGTTAGGGCCTAATTTATTAATGGACTTGGAACAATTGGTTACCAAGGTCCAAGTGAACCTCAAAGAATCACAAGACCACGAGAAAATTTACGTGGATCAGAAAAGAAAAGATAAAGATTATCAAATAGGTGACCATGTCTACATGAAAGTAAAAACAACACGGAGCTCGTTGATCTTGGGGAGGTGCAAAAAGTTAGCACCTAGGTTTTGTGAATCTTTTGAAATACTGGCCAAGAGAGGGTGAGTGGCATATGAACTAGTATTACCCACACACATAAGAGTCCATAATGTTTTCCATGCATCATTATTAAAGAAATATGTTTATGATACTAAACACGTAGTTAATTGGTCCTTATTACAGGTAAAACCTGAAGGGAAGTCTGCCCCTGAACCTATTCATATATTGGATAAGAGAGAGGTGCAACTCAGGAAGTTCACAGTAGTCCAGTTGAAAGTGAAATAAAAGCACTTCGAAGCCGATGAGGATACTTGGGAGAATAAAGCCACCATGAGAAAGGCTTACCCTGCCTTGTTTCATGATGTCATTTTGAGTCTCTAGAACACCAGGGATAGTGTTTTTCTAAGCAGGGAGGGATGTAATATCCTGAATTTGGGACTTAACACTTATAGGAATGAACCTATTGATTATGATGTTATCTTGATGTTTTATTTTGATATATTGGGTCAAAGACCCCACTACATATGAACATAATTATTTTTTTATATATTGGGTGTAAGCTAATTGCTGATGATATATATATGCTTGTATTGTTGGGCATAGACCCTGAAGCACATGATTGATGATATGTTTTGTGTTGAGCAAGGAGATCTGGAGCACATGGTTAATTAATTTTTTGTGTTGAGTGAGAAGCTCTCGAGCACATGAGTACTTATATTTTTGTTGAGCAAGAAGCTCTGGAGCACGTGAGTTTTGAGACATTTGCGTTGAGCATGAAGCTTTGGAACACATGAAACAATAAATTGGAAGTGTTGGGACTAAGCCCTGGAGCCTTCCATGTTGAGGTTAATCATAAGCTCTCGAACATCGGATCCTTGGCCATTGTATCCATAGGTGTGTCATAGAATTACATCCTAGCATTAATGTTTAGCGAAGAGCTCTGGAATTGCACTAAGTTTGTAACTCCCTATTTTTAGCATTGAGTATGGGCTCTGGTAAGCTCTAGGAGTTACTAAAAAGAATTAATGATTCCCGAGTGAAAACAAATTGAGAAAAATATTGATCTCAACTCACTTATTTATAAGTGATTAAATGAAATTTTGAATTTATGTATTCTCATCAAGTACTGAAGAACTACGATGTTATACGAGGGAATACGACATGCAAGGATGTTTAGAGTTTCCTATCCTAGTAGACCTAACCATCTACCTAATGACCTTAATGAAGAAATTATCACAAGTCTAGGGATCATAGTATATGATACCCAAAGACACATGTTAACAAATATTATATTATTATATATTTTATACATGTTATGAATAAAGAATAAACATACTAATAATATTAATAATGAAAGAAAGAAGTAAAAGCTCCATTGATTATTATTATTACTAAGAGAAAATTTTAATAGTATAATACCTACAAAAGTCTAAATAGGAACTAGTTAAAAGTTCCTAAGTTAAAGTATTAAAAATACCCAAATTAAATAAAAAGGGTTAAATCAAGAAATCAAGGATTCTTAATTTAACTGCCCCTTTGTCTGAAAAGTCTGTCTATAAATTCTCAAGCCTAAGAGAGGCTTGGGGATATCATATATATTTTTGGAGTCATTATTCTGCCTGTTTATTCTCAAGTGAATTCTTGGAGAACATTTTTCCTAAAAGGAAAAAGGAAAATTGATCCAGACGAGATATACCAGTTAGGGAAACCTCACCTTAGGAGCTCTAAGCTACTTGCATGTTGGAACCAGCTCGAGGGGATCCGGATTGAAACCAGGAACGGTTCCAGGTCATGCTAGGTGGAACTTGGTAGTTCCCAAGTGATTCATAAAAAGTTCAGATCTTCCTATGAATTGTTAATGTTGGTTAATTGAGTGTGCAGATTTCAGCCATTAAAGGAGCTTCAATTTTTTAGGTATGAGGTTCTGGACTACCTATATTATTTTCTAGATTAAGTGCTAGCTAGATTATGCAAGAGTCTATAATATATATTCTAACCCTATATGTTTTCGCTTTCATTTCAAAATCTTTCAAGGGTTTACATTTTAAATTTATAAACCCTAGGTTGTAATTTATTTCCTATGTTAGAATTACCCAAGGTACTGTTCATTAAGTTTACTTCTGAAATTAAATCCATGCTTAAATATTATCGATGGTTTTGTTTTTCTTTCCATATTACTTTTGTATCATCTTCTATAATTTAAACTTTGTTCTTTTATAACTTAGATTTATTTCTAAAAAGTGGTGCCTATAGGTTTTGTTGTTAAAAAACCCTACTGGCAGATTCCATATTGCTAGTAGAGCTTTGTCTAGAAAGTAAAGGCTAGTTTCAAGCCCAGTTTTAAATAGACTGAATTAGAAATATATTAAACTGATATAATAAATAGTATCTAATTAATATTTTATATATATACTATATTAGAAATAGAAATAGAACTGTCCATACTAATTTATCAATACTAAACAACACAGTAAATCTATTAAGTAGAACCTAGTAAATATATTATAGATATATACTTGTATTAACAAGTATTGAATAGAAATACAAATCTAATCTATCAACACTACAATTACATCTCAGAATAAAATATAAACATCACATACTAGAGCAAATTTAAGACCAGCAAAGACCTTTCCAAGTCTGTATAAATAAACATTATCATAAACCAATTAATAGACCAAGTAATCGAGACCCTACAAATGGTCCATGATTTATACTATATATACTAGTTACTTCTATGAAGCATAAACAATAATAAGTTTATTAACATTACAAAGCCGTGGCTTAAATAACAATTCCAAACCTATAATATTAAAATCCACATAAACAGAAGTTGCAAGGCATAATATTACTTACAACAACCATGTAATAATAACCACAGTATCGATACAATGTTAATTTACAAGATATATACTTAAATAAGAGATCCGGGGATCGAATCCTATGGAAATTCAAATGCCAATTCGCATACCATAAAACACAAAGCCCATTATATTAAAAACCCCAAGAGAATTAAATACACAGTAATCAATTTATAAAACTTTATCATAAACAACGAACCATGATCGAATCCTGTAGAGTCGTTTTACATATATAGAGCCACGCTATACACAATTTGTATGTGGGCTATAAATAATAACCGACTCTTTACACAGAGGTTGTAAGGCCCATTACCATTCCCATACACTATAATCCATGGCCACGACCCCATAAGTAACCAACAGTAAACTAAACTAATTAACAATGCTTAACAACCTGTCAATATAATATCCAACCACAATATTTTCCAACGCAGGGTTTATACCCAAAGTCGACATTACTTTTCCATTCCAGCTACATAAAAATTAAAACAGTAATTATGCATCCATCTATTCTATCACAAATATGATGGTGAGTGCCAACGACATTCATGGCATGGCCCCAAAAGCCATCAACGTTGACTATTTAGCCATCTACTTAACCAGTCCAACCAATGAAGGCGAATGCCACATAAAACACAAGTATAATAACCATTGAAATGAAAGCAGCATAAATACATTGATAAACAGTCTTATAAATCAATAATCAAGTTTACACAGTCGTTTCATTTGACCATTGCACTATTGCAAGCAATGGTGCTACCTGTTCACATAACATAAATCAAAATACGAAGTATAAAATACACACAGATCCTGTCAACGGTACGAAGGTTCCCTCCGCTGCTAAAATCACCATTTTAAATACATTCAATTACATTATAAGCTCAAGCCTGAAGTCCGTCGAAACCCCACAACAAACCCAAAGTCTGTCGCTGCCCAAAAAAGTGCAGAGTTCTTCCAGACACAGTCAACCCTAAACTAAAATGCATCTTTCGGAACCGGACTCAATCAACCCCAACCAACAACGAGTTAAACTCATTCTTAACCATTAAGCCCATAGGTGACAAGTGAAGAGATGTTTAATAGGATTACCGTAAATGATATGGCATTTCCCATGGCTTGTATTCGAGCTACGAACCATGCCTCTCCTTGCCATCCGTGAAACCCACAACCACAAAATGATAATGATAATGAGAATTATGAATCGTGAGTAAGCTACAAACAAGTAACGAATGCTATGAAACCCAAAAATTTCTCATACCTGTCATCCTCATGGAAGTCACATTCTCCATACTGCGCGGGAGCAAAGGGTAAGAAGCTACATTGCAAATGACCAAACCCCATCATGGAGCCAAGCCCTAAGTTGGGCTGCCACACATTCCAACGTGCGTTAAAGGCACCAAAATGTCATCCATTAACGATCTCCAAACCCACTTTTCTATAGTTCTTATGCGTTACAATATCAAATGCCTCCATTTCATGCAAAGTTATAAACCACATGTGCAATGGTTTAAACTCGCCACCCCCAAGTCAATACGAGGCATAAGTATCACAGACATTGCATAGTATAGGCTCTAAGCCTTAGAACCATTCTTATAGAATTTCTTAGGCTGTAAGCCTAGGACCGTGGCATATGAAATAATCCATGGAAATGTTGTTATTTATAAAGCCAAGATTGGTGTTTAACAAAAGAGTATAAACCTGTTAAGAATAATTAAAGTATATGTTATTGCATTTAGTAAATTAGACACATAATAAAAGTATGTTACGACATGAATAGATCTTAATATTTACACCATGAATAATAAGTTCCACGTAGTTAATAATTCTGGGTCATACAAACAATAAGTGTGGTGATGACCTCGTCACTAGCACAAAGTCTAATAAAAACAACCGGTGAATGTCACTAGGATAGAACTGTAAGTACAAGCGCTAGTGATCCAACGCTCTTCACTCCTTGACTAGTTTTTCCCACACTGGGTGAACCTGCACGTAAAAATGAAGAAGTGCATTAGTTAAAAAGAAATAAGTAAGCCCACTAAACAAGTAGGAACTTTTACCTCTCAGGCAGTTACATGGGAGAACTAGTCACGCCACTACACCCACTTTGGTTCCAAGAACAAAGTTAAGTTAGAACCATGTATACAACACTAAACACATGCTGAAATTGTTGATGTACATAGTCAAAGTAACTAACCTACACAACATTGTATAACCATGAGAATAGCATAGTAATCAACATTACGATATCGTCAGTAAACATAGTAATAATCCTAACAAAAAGTAAGGAAGTAGGACGTAAGAACATATTCTGACAAATAAGTAGTACAAAAGAGTATGACACATTCTGCAAGTTCAATAATGTCCAAAATAGGTAGTTTTAACTAGCCTAATAAGAAAAAATAAATTCAATTTTTGGGGACATTACACATGGTCAATTTTTAGTTTAATAGTTTGAAACAAGATGGATTATTAACAGTAAATTAAAGAGCCTACAGAACTATATTGTAATTTTTTCTCCTTTCTATATTATGATTCAAGTTTAATCAAAATCTCTTTATATTGATTTTTGTTGGCATTATGGACAATTGAAGGTAGAAGTAGCAGCGACTCATGTATTTTTGCAACAAAATCAAAATAGTTTCCACAACTAAATGGAAATCAAACAGGTAAATGAATTTACTATTTCCCAATGCAATATACCAACAATATTGAAACTTAGTTTAATCATAAAAAATTCTCGACATGAGAGACTTTCTTAAAATTTGTTAGCATCTCAGTGTTAGGGTTAGGTTAATAGTTTTAAACAAAATTGGTTAAAAAACTACGGTTATGGTTAGTTTAATAACGATTAATGTGGGTGGGTTAGTTTACTGGTGGTTAAAAAATCATGGTTATGGTTAGTTTAATAGAGGTTAATTATATTTAACAGCTTCTTGCAATCTTCAAGATGTGTGCTCCACCAATGAGTGTGATGTTCCACTCACTTTGGTTATGTTTAATGGGTTTTGACTCCATATAAATGTTTTCTAAGTTTGAATGAAGGCTAACCATTAAAACCTGTTATGACTTCTTGGTATTATGTTTGGTTTAATATATTTATTAACCAAAGTTGGTCTCAATGGACGTCCATCATCATCATCATCATTATCATGAAAAGGTCATTTTAGATTCAAAATATAAGGGAGTAACTCCTTCAAAATTAATTGTATAGGTCATATTAGATTCAAAATATAAAGAAGTAACTCCTTCAAAATTAATTGTATATTGATTTTAATTATTGCATAGTGGATGGAGGAAGGAAATAACCCCATAACAAGCATAATAAATTACATTAGACATATCCATATAAATCTTGTGTGGTTGATGATATAATGAGGTTTATGTTATAGTCTTTTGAGAATCAAAATAGCAGGAGGATTCCCGGTAAGTATTACATAGTAGATTCTTGCGCATCTCTCGGGTGGTATCTCACAGGAAAAAATATACACAAGACATAGAGCCAAAAGGTTCAGTGGAAAGTTTCCTTCAAGCCTTTAGTCGCCTTATGTTGCGCAAGTCTACTCATTTCACATAAGTATACTTTTGTTGGTGTATTTGTATTGCTAAAAATGATGTAAAATTCCTGAAGGATATATTTTATGGTGGAGCTAATTGAATGGTACAAACTTGTGAATATTATTTCAATATGTAAATGATGAATTATTTAAAGAAATGTTGTGTATATGGAATGAATTAGTTAATATTATTTTCTTATGATTAATAAATAATCTCTCATTTATGCTAATAACCTATTGTGCTATGCTAACAAGTGTGATTAAATATTAATGCATAATTAACTTATAATTTGATTTGGATGGATTGTCATACTATTAATTATGAAATGATTAATTGAAGTTTTTGCGTGAGAACAAATATTTAAGTTGAAATTAATGTGGACTATATATGTGTGTGTGAGAGAGAAATATTATGTTTCCATTACACCTTACAACCATTGATCGAGCTTGGGTTAAAGTATGATTAATTATGTACCCAATAATCTTTATTTATCTTATAACCAAGTATCTTTATATCTACAGGTCACCTAGGTAAGGAGCTGTTTGATCTCATTGTAGCCACCACAATGACAAGGCCTTTCCGGAATATGATTCTCAACAAATTGTGGCAATTTCTCCCTCGTTTTGTAGAATGGGAAGTTTGGAAGGAGAGGAACATGCATAATTTTGAGGGTAAGACATGCAATCTTGAGGAAGTCTTGTCATTAGTATATTTGCATATCAAAGACACGCTTAAACTCGCATAGTCGAAAACTAAATATTTAAAAGCTAAAAGTGCAGAAAAGAAAATTCTAAATGATTGGGGGATATTTATTATAGCTGAGAGTATCAGAAGTACATGAAAGCAGGTAATTCCTAACCAGAGTCCTAAATACTAGAATTTCCCACCCATGGTACATTCAATATTATCTTTGATGGAACAACGAAAGGGAACCCCACGCCGACTGGATATGATGAGGAAATCTGAAACGCGGAAAGGAAATTTCTCTATGTTTTCTTGGGATACTTAGGTGAAAACACCAATAATGCTACAAAATTAGAAGGATTGGTGAGTGGGATGCGATGGGAGGTACAAAAGATCTGAATTCATTTGATTGTTGAGGGGTTCTCTCTGATAATGATATCCATGGTGAGTTGAATTCAAAAGGGATCACCCATCTACAAAGTCTCCTAGAATTTGAAATGGAAGGGTCGATTACACCAACTTCAGCATGTATTGGATGCCACCCCGACAGTTTAGTTCATGCACGTCCGACGTATAACAAACAAGATGGCCGACGCTTTAGAAAACAAAGGAGTCATTCGAGGAAATTTCAACTCAAAATGGGCCTTTCAACCCTAATTCAAATTCCATGTCATCATGTGTTAGCCAATGAACTTGCTTTAAAATTGAAATACCGTATATGTCTTAAACAAATTTTTAATATAAATTCGAGGATAGGTGAATTATTTTAATAATATAATTTGTCTATAGGGTGTCCAAGCTGCCCAAAATTATCTTGCATATTGAAAATGAAAATAATATTCTAACTGATTTTAGGTAATACTTCTCCCATTTGTAATATGTAATACTAAAAATAATTAATATTATATCTAATATATAAAAATAATATTACTCGGTCCAATACCTTTAACTCTATTGAGGGTCAAATAATTGTAACTTCGTCAAAAAATATTACTGGTTCCAATAACTTTGACTCGGTCCAAACATATTACTTAATCAAATACCCATCCATGTTTTAGATAATTCAAGACCAATATATAATATATAATTAATAATAATTAATATTATAGCTAAGATATAATAATAATAATATAATATAATTAATATTATTATAATAACTATGAAAAGCTCCCTCCATATTTTAGGTAATATGTGACCAATAAATAAAATATAATAGTAATAGTAATTACTATTATCACTAAAATATAATAATATTAAATTATAATCAATATTTTATAATAACAACAAAAAGGTGGGTCTAATAAATTTTAACTAATATATAATATCTATTTAATCTATAATAATAACTAGCAACGTAACTAATATACACATCATATTTTAGGTGATATGTAACCAACATATAATATATAATAGTAATAGTAATTAATATTATCTAATATTTCATAATAACCATTAAAAATTGGGTTTAAACACTTTTAACTAATATCATAACTAATATTTATAAGTAATATAAAATAATATTATATTATAATTAATATTTTATAATAACAGTCAAATGTTGAGTCTAGTAGCTTTTAACTAATATTAATATTTAATACTATTACATTAAACGTTAACTTCCCACATTTTGGTCTACATTTTGGCGATTAACAAACTCGATTCCAAGCCACTTGTCACACCTCTGCCCTGTACCGATACTATGGATTCAATATCTAGTTGTTACATTTATACTTCGGTAAGTTCTTGGTATTGTTATAACTCTTTGTTTTAATGAGACGTTCACATGAGCACTCCATCAAATTTTTATGTACCCTTGACCTAACCATGGGTGGAGCCTTCCTCCAAGTGTGCAGTATCATCATGTATGGGTGTTTTCTATTTGAGTCATACCTTGTGCTCCTGTGGTGTTTATTCCGGAACCAGGCATGTGTCAGACTCTATACATCATGTTACCACTTGGTAGAGTCCTCTGTTTTTATTAAAATGGCTACCCCCTCATATGTTCCATTTTCCCAATCCAAAAAGAGGAGGGAGAGCACCCCTTCTCCCAAAGTTATGGGGTCATTTTTTCAAGTTACTTCATCACGGTTCTCTCAAGCGTCCTAGTATACTCTACTTGTTCATGTGTGTTAGTTTGGGGTATGGTCAATTCACTCAGAGAATCAGCTTCCCAATTCAATGTTTTTCCTCGAAGTTGAAACCCTAACAGAAGTGCACTTTCGCATTCATTCAATTTGGTAATAAAAAGTAGGACATGGCCTCTAATTTAGTGTAATAGACATGCATAATTCAGTAGTGAGACAAAGCAACTACGTCACTTTCGTGTACCCATCGCACAAATCGATTTTGGGGGTTCCTTAGGGACTGATTCACTCTGCATAGATTGACTGAACGCAAAAACCCTCGATATCGAAAGCGAACGTGTTTTTCACATGATTTCTCATTACTCATGTCCTCATTCTCACTTCTGATATCTCCATGTATTGTCCCTTCCCCGATTGACAGAACGTCCCATTACTAACACTTGGATGGAACTTGCTTTCTCGTCCCGATTACTTATTTAGTTCCAAGGGGTCTTTAGAACCCTCTTAACACTTCCAAGGTCTCGTCCCTTTGGTGAATCACTTGAGCCCCGATACATTTTCGGTGCCATGGAGATAGACCAGTGAACTATTACACTTTCTTCGAAGGATGGCTGCTTCCAATCCCACCTACTGTTGTGTGAGCTCGATGAATTCCTTCTCAACTAAGCTATAATTAATATATTATAACAATAATATTATACACCATAAAAGTCAAATAAATTTTAAGATAGAATTGTGTATTTAATTTTATTTATTTATTTTTGGTGAAAACAACGCATTAAACTTTGTCGTCATATATTGATTTTAATATAAAATATACATTTAAGGTAGCTTTGATAAAAGTGAAATAACCCTTGGCACCTTCGATAAAAGTGAAATAGTATAAAAACGTGGCTACATGGCATTTTTTATTATTTTCCTTAGGAGGCCCATTTTCATCCAAATTTCCTCTAATGATTGGCACATGTATCCTTTGAGGCGAGTCAGTTGGAGGACACCTGTGAACATGCATTAAAGAGCCAATGCAGACCTTTCCCACCTCGTGAGAAAACATGGTGGCAAAGTGGAAAGGACACATGTGGAAAGGAACACACATCCCTGTTTGGTGCGAGGGATCTCTTCCCATAAATGATAATATGGTCCTTTATATCTCGCATGCCTTGCGTGGATGGTAATAATGTGGTGTTTAGGGTAGCATGGAGACTCAAATTAAGAAAAAGGAAATGATTCGGATTCGAAACATGCCAAAAGTACATAAATCATAATTGAAGCCTAGATCAATGTTTCTATTGCATGCAGTTTCAAGGGACGGTCCAATTTGGAGAAACTCACAAGGTACATTTCCTTGTGTGATTGTACTTCTAGCCAGTGATGGAAAGGACATCAACCGTTAATTAAGGTGGCGAGAGGTCGTAATAGTATAACTCGCACGCCTCTTAGAATCATAGATATTCTTATTCTTAGGCATCACAAGTATAGGTGGCTGCAATTAGTTGGATCCATTCCACTCACCTCAAGGAGCCTGCTTCTATACATCATGGCTCCTAGGATGCGTATGCATAGTCGAAGAGGGAGTCAGAGGGATAAGAGTTGATGTGGAAGAACCCAGTGGTGCAAAATTTGGAGTCTGCATAGGGAGAATAAGAGGATATCACAACTCTTTCCTTTAACTCGGGAGACCACTACTTTCCAAAGACCTCGGACGCCATCGAAAGAAAGATAGTACAGATGGAGGAGCTCCTTTTCAGGAAATAAACTTGCAGCAGGGTGACGAGCAGCGACTAATCCATTATGGGTAGGATGTATGTTACTGGCCCACGAGCTCCATTCACAGGAACTATTGCTGAAGATGACTCCAGAGATGACTACGATTATAACTCACCACCTATGTAGTAGTTTGGATAAGATGAGGGCGCTCTCAAAGGCTGCCGAAGAAAAAGAAGTTGAGTCAGTAAATTACCACCAAGCCTCGAGAGGGGTAGTGACATCATAGTAGTTGGTAGTGTATGTCTTGTACATTTTTGTTTTTGATGCTCAAATTTTTTATTCCATATGGGTCAAGTATCATTATTCGTAACGAGACTAGGGGTTTCATCACTATTTGTCAATTTGGAGGCCATAAGGTGGTTCTTTTACTATATTTTGGTTGTATAAACTTGCATAGACCATTTTTTCATTGTTATCCCAATATGGGAAGAGCACCACTCACGCATTTGGTCACAATAAACTTCGTATGTTGTTTTATTTTAACCCAACAATAGAAGGATTTACCTCCTTACTTACCCCCAAAAAGGTATCTCTATCTCTAAATATTTATTTGTGTTGAAAAAATGGATATGATATTGCTAAGAGATAATGATAATAACTAAATAACAATGGAGAGAGGTTCACTTGATGAATATATTATGATAAGGACTTCTAAAATTAACATGATATAATAGCAACTAAGTGTAGGAAAGACATCTAGAGGAGAGCCTTAGTAGGATTTTAAATACCTTACATAATAGTTTATAATGTATAAACAAGGATGTAATTGCAAGGGGACTATTGTTGTAGAATAATTATATTCCCTATGCTTAGATAGTTAAACATAATTGTACCGAGTTTTAAATTTATTGATTACATTAAATGCAATGCAAGTTAAAGGATTCAATTGGCAAGCCAATGTTGGTGTTTTTTTCTAGAAAAGTTTCATAATTTAGATGAGATAATTCAAGAGCTTAAATATTTTATAAAATGAGAAGTTTCATCTTCTATTTATACCATCCAAGATTCCTTTAGTTTTCTTTCGTGACAAAATTCTACTTATCCTTAAATTTAAGATCTCTATATTTTAAGGAGTAATTGAATGGGTGAATACCCCACTTAAAGGATTCGTCATGGGTCTTTAACTTTCCTTCATGATCACTTCATATATTCATTAAATGAGCTTTGGAGATTCTACTTACTATCTGTATGTTTTTATGGTGTAATTAAAATTTACCAAAATTTTATTTTTGTAGAGTAGATAACTTGATACACAACTTTTTTATATAAAAAACAATTCAATTTCATAAAAATATTTTGAATCTTATAAAAATTATTTTCATTCCATAAAAATATTTCTTCATTAAAATCAGAAAATACTTCAAAACCCATCCTAATAATCCAAAGAAACATATCTGAAGAGAAAAACACGAATCCATCCTAATAATCCCAAGAAACATATCTGAATAAAAAAGTCTAAGATCATGAATTATGCATATAATTAAATTTTACTAGAATTTTATTTATGCAAAATATATAACTTAATACAAAAAATTTATATAAAAATTATTTCAATTTCATAAAAAGATTCTTCATTAAAATAAGATAAAAATACTTTAAAAGCCATCTTCTAAAAAACATATATAAACAGAAAAGTTTGATGAATTCCTTACTAAAGTTGGAGTTGGAAACTGATCATACACCAAACAAATTCTTCATTAAAATAAAATAAAAATACTTCAAAAACCATCTTCTAAAAGACATAAAAAAAAAAGAAATTTTTTTTTTTGATAAATTCTTTACTAGGACTTGGCAACTGATCATACACCAAAAACATTCTTCATTAAAATAAGATAAAAAATAATTCAAAAACCATTTTCTCAAAAACATATATAAACTTTTCAAAACATATATAAACATAAAAGTTTGATAAATTCCAAACTAAAGTTGGACTTGGCAACTGATCATACACCATCCTCCTTAAAATGCGAGCTTCGAATATGTCTCCACATATTTCTTACTGCTAACTATATATACTTCTTACTGCAAACCATATATACTCATGTCTATCCACTAATTTCTACTTATAACAAAGACCTACAAGAGACAAAACTTCTTCTTGTGAAGTTGCATAACAAAGAGAAATAACAACGAAGGTTGATGCTAGGCTTCTCCTGCTGTAAATTTAAACTAGCAATTGCCCCAAGGAAGGTGCAATAATACACTGATAAGGTAGTTGTTAGTGGGTAAGCGAGGAAAAAAATGTAACATTAAAGCGAGGTAGTGGGAGATTGCAAGTAATACCAAAAAAACAATGGAGCACTTCAATGTATTGAAAAATCAGGAAATTAACAGTTTATGCCATTGCACGGGAGAAATATATCTGATGAAGAAAAGAAGCCAATGTGTAGTCATAATATGGAATTACTTGCTGTCCATGTGGTTCCAAAGTTCATAATTGTGCTAGGATAGGTTGTCAAAGCATCTTGGAAAACAAACATTTGACGACAGTTTATATAATTCTAACTTCTCACATTAACAAAAGTAATGTTCAAGGAGTAGACGTGATAGCACTGTACGGTTTGGAAAAAATGGTACAAATTTGAAGACATTTCCTGCACTTCATAAATACAAAAAAGAACATCAAGAAGAGTAAAAGCAAATATTTCAGTATATATATACATTTGATAATTCAAGGTAATAACATAGTATTGGTGAACACTCTTGACACTGTATGATAAGTAGCCAAACTAACCACTATCAATCCATCATACATCAATTGACACAATTGAATACAATATCAGTACCCATGATACTATTTTAATTGATACAGTGAGTTCCCAGCCACGATTCATTATCATCCAATCCATCAATAGATGATTGAAACAATTGCAAACAAAGTATTTATTTATAATTACATCTCTAGCCAAAACCACAGGTATTCGTTTACCCTTGCAAGCATCATCGCTTCTAAGAGTCAGGATTGCCTTCGGTCCATCAGGTTTTGAGAAACTGTGCAAAGTGAACCTTAAAACCTTTGGAGTGTTATCATTTGCATATTTTATTAAGGAGTTGTATTGTTTATCGTTCCAGCTTGTCTGCATTTCAACTGATTATAATTATCTGCTAATTGATTGGAACTTGTATTGAGGTGAACCCATTATTCATTGAATCCGTTTGCACTAGTGTATCATCCTTGCCTTCCAGATCACAAAAATAAATATCCTCCTCATTAGACAACCCTGTTGCAGAATGTACAAATGCATCACTTTTACCTGGTTGTGCCTACATGCAATTATCTACATCTGCATCCTCATCATTATGCTCCACATCCTCAGTATATTTTGTGTGATTATACAAATCGTTTTTCCTATAAATATGATAATCACCTTCAAATTTATAGGCAATTTCTAGTGCCACTATTTCTAGAGATACAGACTTGAAAGAATCTGTCTTTTCACTGCTGTCTGTAACTGATGAAAAATGCTCAAACTTCTGCTCTTGGAGGAATCAAGAGAATGTTCCTTTCTGGACTGCCCAAGCTTCCTCCAGCATTGGTTGATCTGTCCTTGTTTATTTTCTTTGAATACTCTAAAAACAATGCCCTGGCCTCTAATATCTACAAAACCAAAATAAAAGTATCAATTTTCTTCTGTCCTCAATACTCAAAAGGCCGGAGGCTCCTAATGATCCAGATAATTTATTTTTCACCTAAAGGAATTATAATTTTACTCATCAGAACATGTAGAAGTTTAATTGAGAAGACAATGAATGTAGTAAAAATAAGCGACTAGGCTAATGCAATATCAAAAGCATTGTTGATGAGAAGGATATATTTTCTTATTTCAAGCAAGCAGAACTCTGTGAAAAATGAGACTTGTAAGATGAAACCTAGTCTAAGATGCAGATCACACATGATCGAGCCAAGGTCTCTTATTGCATTTCATTCCACCTATATCAGGATATTGCAGATTCAAAAAGCACATCTACTATTAAAAGGCACACAATTTCAACAAAAAGCACAATTTCAGAGATCCAAATCACCGTGCATAGTTATTTTTGCATATGTCCAAGAAACTAGAACTGAATGAGAATACGGAATACAGATGCTATAGCAAAATATTTTTATAACCTTGACTTCAACTACTTCACAAGAGATATCAGTATCATGGCCACAGAGAGTTTAGAATGAAGCTTCAAACTCTTGATTTCCAGTCTTGGCCTGCAGCATTATAAACAAGGACTTCCCAAATTAAGTTTTCATTAATCTTGTCACATTGAATACTGGCATGTTACAGAACTTCAGATGACTTTGGTGAACAAAACTATCTCATATAAAACTCACCAGCCATCTTGGAGATTCTGGGATGAAAAAGAGTCCAAGCATCAAGAAGGTGCAAGGGGAAATACCTACACTTTGGGTAAAAATATGAATGATGATTTCTCAAAAGAATCTAAAGATAGGAAAATGAACCGACTCTGCAAAATTATACTTACTAAGCCTACATACTACCGATTGCCAAAGGCCTCCAGTCAAGGAGTAGCCCACATGAATATGCCAGCATAATACCAATTGTGACAGTGAACTGTTTTAAAAAGGAAACAATTAGTCAGTAATGAGATTCACAATTTTGTTTCAATGATTCTTCATATAATGAATTAGTCTCGCTATTCAATATCACGTGTGACTATGCCAAGGCTTCCTCACAAGTGCTTGGGAGCTATTTCAGCGATGTATACCAGTACCTAAAGTGATTATGTCACACCTTGTCTATCAAATTCCTATCATACCAATAATTTTGACTTGACAAAAGCATAAATACATGCATGATACATACATAGAGACATAACACCCATCCCTCCCTCCCATATACATGCAGAGACCAAAAATTAATAACCTTCAATAATTTGGATTGTTTCAAAGGAAGGTATCAACTTACAGTAAATGAGATGACTCCCACTCCAAAACCTGTTAGCAATTGAAGAGAAAAACTGTTGTAGCTATGAGCCTCCTCCCAAGAGCCATAGGAGCTAACTACTTCTGTTAAAAAATATGCCTAATAGAGAATAGACTGACATTCAATTATCCAAGAGTCGAAGTTGGAATTTGAAGCCTTTACTACATAAAAAGATCTAGACCACATAAAAAATACATTAAAAAACTCATACCACATAAAAACACATTAATGAAGCTAGCTACTTCAGATAGTATGCATAATTTTTTTCAGGATCGAGTTAGAGTTTACAACCAGTCAATCAAACAATTCTCCAATACGAAAAAAAGGAACGCAAAAAATTTACAAGAACAATAGGGATTCTGCATTCCATGATATGTCCATCATTTAGATATCAAATTAGAGAGTACAAGCTCATGTGAAAACAAAATACTGAAATGAAATAAACATACAACAAGAGGAAATCTAAGAATTCTACAGAGATGAAATCTAAGCACTCTACATGTAGAGGGCATCTAACAATTCATAATTTTCCTAACTCTAAGAATTCTACAGGGATGAAATCTAGGCATTCTACATAGAGAGCAAGTCTAAAATTTCATTTTTTGGTGAATACTAATTCATTATACCTTGTAAACTGCATTTACACGTAGACAAAACTGGAGTCACGAGAAACTCTGCTTGATAGTGGCATGATATTCAAGAAGTATTTAACCATTGTATCATCTCAACCTCATAGGGTTTTCCTTGGGATTGCTTCCTTCAAAATATATGTGGATTCAGATTATTCAAACATCTGAGTTTCAGCAACATTCCTACTATTTTAAGATGTTTACCAGTCAGTTTAAGCACACATAGAATTGGTTCCAAACAACACTGATGTCATTTCAGAGTTTGAGCATTTATCTTGGTCATTATAATACTTTTTTTTAACCCTTTATAATGCTTCTATCCTTGTTTGGGTGTATATGTATCTCATTCCCTCTACACTGTCATCTCCAACACACTTCCATTTTTAACAAGCTAGAGGGTGTCCTTGCCTCACATAAAATAAAATAAAATACTACAAAACAACAGGATTCATCCAAGACTTATATGTGGGAGAAATAAGGTTTACCTCAGAATGAAGTGTTGACATTGGCATCCATTCACCTAGTCCACAAATATCAGAGAGCACAGTTGCTACAACTAAAACAACATATTTTCCTTCTTTTTGTATCTGCTGAGAAGTATCAGTTTCATGGTCCATCCTCCATGTATCCCCTTTTGGATCTGAATAGATTAAACAGTGATATTAGATAGTTTCTAATTCACGTTTCATGTCTTTAGGACACCATTAAGTAACGGCCTGAAAGAGAAAGTAAGGAGCCACATGCCAACTATAACCTTTGCATTTAAAGGAAAAGTGACAATGAGCTTGCTCAATTGGGACTACAACTACAATCACAGGATATCTAAATGCAATAAAAATATATATTTGAAGACTTTACTACATAAAAAGATCTAGATCACATTAAAAAACATTAAAAAACTCATACCAAGGCTATGTTCATTAACCTTACATTGTTTACGTCAAGTCCCCCTTTCTATAGTAAACCCTTTATTGTCTCCCATTTTACCAAGTGGAATTTTTTATCATTGAACTTACTACCTCCTTTCCATTAAAAGTTTTTTATTTATTTGCTTGTCTCATTCTTGATATTGATTGGAACTAACATGGTTGAGCACTGAAATACAAAAAGAGATGAGAAAATAGAATTGTTTGAGACAACAAGATGGATTTAGCCAACTCACTCCCCCATCCTAATATTAGACTTAATATCCTGGATGGCATGAACCCGATGTATTGCTTTGGACTATTTTAATGAAAGGTAAATTCCCAGATACTTAATTAAGCTCCAAATCTGAGTTCCTGGAAAGCCAACTATTCTACAGAACCTTTGTAGTAGAACAAGTGTTTGTTGTGAAGTTATCAAATATATAACAATGATCATTTCCTCCCTAAGAGATCAATTATTGATATACATAATGAGGCCAGTTCTTCAATATGGATTCCAAGGGCATAAAATTTAATCAATAGATAGTTTGAAAAATAACTCTAGATATTACAAAATAAGAGAATGCATCTATTGCACTTTGAAAATATGGAAAGATACATACATGATGACATGAGATGTAACTTAAAACACAAATTAAATAAGGAATATTAGACAACCATAAATATAAATAAGGAACACAAATTAAATGAAAAAAAACAACACATCAAACCTAAATACTTTAACTATTTTTTCCTTATTATTTATTTGTTTGTTAGAAAAAAAATTGAAATAAGACAGGTTCTCTAGCCCTCTAAATCTATCTTAATCCTATATTTGTTTGTTTGTTAAAAACAAAATTTGAAATAAAACAAGGTACAACATAAAATAATAGAAAATAAAAACCTGGCATATGTAAATTCAACCATTATTTAAACTATAAAACAAAGAATTATATACAATAAAATTAATATAATATAGGCCCAACAAAATTACAAAATAAAAAAGGAACAGGATGTAAATTGCAACCTAAAATTTTAAAACCCCAAAATCAACCAATGACATGCCAAAGTTAAATGTTAAAAGAGGGATAGAGCATTTGATTGATGACAATTTGAAAATGAATGTAACGAGAAAGTCAAATTCCCACAACCATCTCACGTTATTGACCCACAATGTACCCAAAAAGTCAAATGCCCAAAAAAGTGTTTTTAGTATCAGTGAAATGCCATCAAAGTGGTAGAGAAGTTACTCTAATGAAGATGAAAATGAATGGATGAATGTTGTGGAAGGTCATTCCATCGTTTCAAACACTGAGTGGACAATGGAAAGAACAGTGAAGCTCTATGCAGGAGACTTATAGAAAGCAATAACAGAAGAATATAGGAAGCAATAATAGAGGAGATTTAGCTGATAGTCCATACTTAATATTGTGGTATTGTATTTCTCAAGGCAACGGGAAGAGATTAATATTTCTGCATCACATAGTATAGGTACATTCAATTTTAATATTGGTATATTAAATTTTATAAACTTAGAAATTTTTTTTTTTAGAAATGGCATGCCAAATCCAACATAAAGAAATCCAAAAAAACCCAAAAATAAAAAAATCCAAAAACCCAACCCAAAATCAAGAAACCCAAAAGCCCAACCCAAAATCAAGAAATCCAAATCCCATAGTCCAGTCATACTTAATCTACGGCTCCACAGAGGAAGGTGATTAATATTGTGGTATAGTGGATTTCCGAAGGCAAATAAGGGAGAAGATTAATATAGGTACATTATATAAAATAGGAATTATAGAAATGGCATGACAAATCCAAAAACCCCAAATAAAAAAATAACATGCCAAAAACCAAAATGAAGAAAATGTATTATAAACTTATCTCTAACAACCCACTTGAACCCAAAATAAGAAACTATATTATAAACTGATCTCTAACAACCCAGTTGAAATTTAAAGCTGTAACATAAACTATCATGATTTATATTCATTCACACATATAATATTCACACTATCAAGCTTAATAATCACATTTAATATTCAACCAAAGGACTTAAAGACTTATTGACAGTCTTGAAATTCAGCTACGTGTATCAAATTACAAGGTTACAAGAGTTAAACCATTGTACGACATACCTGGACACTAATGCTTTTATCTCCATAAACACTTTCTCCTGCAGCCATATTCTTGGTGACAAGAGCATCCTCCTTTGCCTTAGCAATGAAAAAAAACAGATTAATGAAGCTAGCTACTTCAAATAGTATGCATAATTTTTTTGAGGATCGAGTTAGAGTGTACAACGAGTCAATCAAACAATTATCCAATAGGAAAAAAAGTAACGCAAAAAATTTACAAAAACAATAGGGATTCTGCATTCCATGATATGTACAAGCTCATGTGAAAACCAATCAAGTTAGAGTTTACAACCAGTCAATCAAACAATTCTCCAATATGATTAGACAGTACAAGCTCATGTGAAAACCAAATACTGAAATGAAATAAATAGACAACAAGCAAAAGTATCGAGTTTTTTTCAATTTATGTAAGAGAAGCCTTATACCATCAAAGCAAACTCATAAATCCCAAAACACCTCTTAAAAAGCAGTAATAAAAAACATTTGTTAAAATTAAAATACTCTTAATGGATATTCCTTCTACTATTTTCCTAACCCTAATGGTTGAATATTGGGGGCACTGAAGTAAAATGATCAAATCAAAGCAATAGAACGTGTTGTGTTTGGATTAAAGAAGGAAAAGATCAAACCCTTTAACCATTGACTTGAAAAACATGCATTACAGTGCTAGTAAAATGGACACATGGATTTGTAAAGACATTTTGGAAAGGAAGATTGCAGGGAACCAGACCATGATTTGATGCAAGAAATCCAACAATTTGTTGATATTGGATGATTCAAAACACTAGTGTGGATTCTGCACTGCAACAAGACTATAATGGAAATGACATTAACACTAACCAATAACACCACCTCTAAACTTTGAATAAATATCCAGAATAGCACACAGAAGGCCTCTTGATGACAAATGGTCCAATGGACAAACATTAGAGTTTCTAGGAACTGTCTAAGTCCTCGTATAGATAATGGGATTGCACAAGAAACTCCCACAAAGGACAATACTTGGCAAGTTGGCAACTCATCCTCTGGAACTGGAAGCTAAAGAAAACAAGTAACAAGTGAGGAGATATCGTTCAACACTGATCCATACATGCTCATGAAACAACCAGGCACAACATATAAATGGTATCCTGGAATTGCTATACTTTATAGTATCTCTTTCCGATGCATTCTCACATGCTTATAGTATCCCTTTCTCATGTTAAACCCCACATGCCTATTAAAACATTTAAACAGCTGAACATAACATACAAAACAACATCTTGAAATTGCTTTTATGACTATACAAAAAAATTACTAAATGTTATTTCATACTAATCCATAATAGACCATAATTCTGCCAATGGAAGTATTCACAGATGTAGTGATATACCATAATTCTGCGGATATACCATAATTATGCAAATAAAAGTATTCATAAAGGTAGTAATTTTCCTATAACATACGATTTGAATGGTTAGAGTGTGAAAATCCTTAACTATAAGTACTCTATTATACCCTTTCCCATACTATCCCCACATGCTCATTAAAAGAGCCTGAATGTGGCAAATACAAAGCATCTTGAAATTGTCCTACAACTATAAAAACCAACTATCTACAATAAATCAATGGCTTGGTGAGCACCAAGCAGTAAGACCTTTTCTAACTTATTCTTAATGGGTATGTAAAGCTTCTTCAAAGGAATCCCAACTCTAGAAATAAGAGCAAGTCTAGTTTTTTTTGGATTTTTAATATTAAGGATAGGGCATACCATATAGAAAGCTAAACCATTTCTTAATAGTCTTTCTATTCTTGGTAGAAGTACAATCCATTCTTTATAACCATTTGGTCAAATTCTTATAAAGAGGATATTGGTTAAACGAGCATCCAAGGCAAATCTAGACCCTGCTAATGTACAAAATGGAATATGTTCTAGAATCCAACATCTCAACTACTATTCTAACAAAAAGTAAAGTGCGACTAGATGCATACATTGACAGGGAAAGTACTAGGTGGAAGATTTGTAGTAAGCAATTATCTTAAGTGACGAATAGCCTTAACCTTGTTTGACAAAATGTCGAGCAGTGGCAACAGCTCATCAGTCTGGAGAGGAAACTGAGATGTGAGCCACAAGAGTGGCCTCAATCCTTTCTTGTACTCACTTTCATTTCTACTATCATTGACAGGGAGCTTATGCCTGCGAGTTGTTTCTATACTTATTGACTTTCTACCATCTGTCTATTTTCCCTTCCTATAATCATCGACCCCGTAATCAGTAGGCCTTTCATCATTAGATCTTCTACCATGCTCAGGTGAATCTCTTCCAGCTTTCATCAGAATCCTTGTAGCCGAATCGTCGAGCAGATCACTAACTTTGCCTTCTACACTCGAAGAAATCCTAGGTGGCACAATCTTTCCATTGTCTTGTTTCGCATTCCGCTTGCCCCAACTAAACCAACCCTTCTTCTCTTCCATGACTTCCTTAAGTCCCATTTCCTCAACAACATCCCCATTAGATTTGGCACCAGATAACAAAACCACGCTATGTTTCTCTTCCCTGTGAAGGAATTCCTCCCTTCCATAGCAGCTATGGCGGTGTCCAACATCCAATGCCTCATCCTCTTACATCCCATCATCCCCAATTTCCAAATGATCCATCTTCAAGGAATTCTCTAGCTGCTTCTTCTCCTCCTCTATCAACAGACCTGCATAATCCTTCTCAGTCTCATATCTCTCATTATCAATAGTATAGCTATCCCCTGCAGAGGCTGCAAATAGTTCCTCATCAGTCATCGCCCCGGGAACCTGCCTGGACTTCACACTAAGCATCACATGGTGCATATCATAGATCTTGGCCTTCGAAGGCCCAACCATCTCATCCTTCTCTTGCCTTCTCCAAGTGATCCGAGGAACCAACTCAACCTGAGTAACATCAATTCCAGGCCTATACATATTCGTCTGTGACATCGCAACGACTTCTTGCGCAACCTCGACATCAGAAGGCTCAGACCCGGCACTATCCAATGCATTCATAATTTCCTTATCCTTGTGGTATAACACACACAGAGACCCAGGTGTGACCCTCCCATCCTCACTCCCATCCCTAAGAAACAAAAAGATCTGATCTGATCTCTGAATCCAAAAACCATCAAACCTAGCAAGGGTCATATCGGCCCTCAAATTGGACCCTCTTTTCCATATATTGTATGTATCTGAAGGCGCAATGCGGCCAATGAAGGGTATCACAGAGCTCTCAAAATGAAAAGCTATCTCCATATAAAAATCCCTCATTCGCTTCATGGCAGCCACGATCCTGGGCACCCTCATGCACCATTTTTCCTAGGAAAGGGGCTGATAATGCTTCATGATGATCATAGAAATTCCCTCTTCCCGTGCACATACCGCTTCCTGCAAGGCACTCCAGCCCTGCTCATTCTGCAGACTCCAATCCACACCTGTAGACATGAGCATCTCGGTCGCCTGGACATCCCCCATGCGCACAGCCAGATGCATCACTGTCTTGCGCTCGGGCACATCTTGCCTATCATAACATTAGAAATCGCTTCCTCCTGCTGCTCCTCCAATATCAACTTTGCCTCCGTCTTGATTCCCTCGGCATTCCCAAGATTTGGGAGCCTTGAAATAACCCAGCGAAGCACCGTGTAGTCCCTCAGGGAAACAACGATGTGCACAAGACTGTGGGCATATTTGGTCACCTTGTCTTGAGCCATTTCAAAATAGAAACCCAAAAAATAGCTTCAACCCAAAAACAAAACAGATGAAACTGCCTTCTACCAATTCCTATACATCATAATGCTGGAACACCCCCACAACCCGGTCTCAAAAATCTTCCGTATTCTTCCCTTTGTGGGTTAACTATGTTGATAAAGAAATAGATTTGTTTTGTACATACACCAATTAAGAATGGGATGTTAAGGGATTGTATATGCAGAAAAAGAAACATAACCTGGCAACTTGCCATTTCTGAATCAGCATGTTCTCTAGATTTTGAAGAGTTTAGCTGGGGACTTTCCTGCATTGCAAACCATATTAACATCATAATAGAAATTGTAAAGAAAATAACAATTAAGGAAAGTTATTTTCATAAGTCAATACCAAAAAGTCAAATGGCATTACGTTTGTAACCTCAATACTAACCTCACTCGAGGTTACTTTGACACAACCTGGTGGTCCAAGAAGCCTCTTGAGAACATGTTAAAACCCATCTAAGAATTCAGAAAAACATGAAAATCTAGAAACTCATCACAAAGACAAAAAATTATATGGCCTATCTCACTACCCATTGCTTCTTACCATCCTTTGGGTGTGAAAAAGCTGTTATTGGTGGTAGCTGACATCGATCCACTAGGATTTTGTCTAGATGACAAGGGAGAAAGCAACCTTTCGGAAGATGGAGAAGCATGTTTTGCTGCCTTGCAATTGCTCTTAGCTTTTGTCTCAAGCCATGCATTGAGCCTTGCATTCATATCCACTTTTGGCCTAGGGGTATCTCATTTGCCATCCATCGCAACATGATTAACTATGTGCTGCGACCAGGAAACAAGACTGACTGTGTGCAGTGCTTCTTGGTATGATATTGGATTCTGCAAACCCCAGAATCAAGTAATCAAACATATATATTATGGAAAAAAAGTAGTGAAGGGAGGTAAAGTGTTTAAGATTGCTAACTCAATTTAGGCAGAGAGGAACGGAAATCTATTTATAATCCATAAAATAAGAAATATATTTACTGGAAGAATACGTTTAGGATAGGAAAAATATTAAGAGATAATGACTAAATAATCTAAAGAAAGCATTAATGTTGACAATTTGGACCCGACTTTCACACAGATGTTTTCTTTAAATTTTCACAAACATAAAATTTAAGAAGTCACGAAAATAAAGAACTGCTTTCATTTTTAGTGCTGAAAATATTAAGTTTTTAAAGAAGATGGGTACTGACAAAGCAAGCAATCATTAGAGCACGACTTGTTCCCCCTAGTGAATCCTGCAGAATTCGGGTCAATTTGTTGTCCCGATATGGCATACGGCTCTCATTGGCATTCAATGCATGGATAACATTTGACAGTGCAAAGAGTGACTAGTTAATTCTCACACTCTCTGTCAAACAAATTCCCTCATTACTAGTTCTTTTATTATCCTCATTGCCTGCCAAACAACAAAGGGCCAGGTAATATATAAAATTTGAATGATTTTGGCATGATAATTATTGGATTGCATTTACAAGTAGTGAGAACTTTAGTGAATAAAATCCTTAATACCAAAAGTGTAACATGCACTGCTATAGTGGTGTGCAGTTCATGGGCAAAGAAAATTATAGGTTTTATTAAAAACCTCTTTTAACATCAATAATACAAAAAAATACCTACAAGATCAATAAGATTGAGCTTGCCCACCAGAAGCATGTCGGGTTCCCATCATCACTAGAAACAGAAACCATTAATACTCTATGAATACTCCATGGCTACGGCTTGACCCATCATTTAATCCAATGTGACCAACTTTTCACCGCAAACAACCATAATGGAACACTTCTTGAAATTCCTCCAGTGAATCTACACAAACTTACAACACTAAGAGAATTTGCATGAGATCCATTCCTTCTTCCAAGCATAATCATTGTATATGAGATCCATTCCTTCAATTCCATGAAAAAATATCAGCACGTTTATAATGGCAAGTAAATCCAACCATGTTGGTAAAGTCAAGTTATTTCCTTTCATGGTATATAATGTTTGGTGCAATCATTATTACTAAATCCTTTTAAATAGCCCAAGAATGCCTGTAGTTGTTGGAAAAATGCAATTACTCGCAGATCTGTACTTGACTTACAGCCGACTCTGTCAAAGTCTGTACAAGTCGAAGATCTTGTCTGTTAGTCTGACAAGAAGGAAAAGTCCACAATTCGGCACTGTAAAATAGTCAAAAAAAAATTATCAAGCTAAGTTGTTCGGTAGATAGTTATTACAGTCTTTAATGGCAAGTCAGTCGGCCCATGTAGTAGCAATTCTCAGGTTGCCTACAAATAGAAGAAGCATTTTGTAATTTAGGTTAGAGACAGATAGAGAGATACATACATAGACATTACACAGCAGAGGAACTCACGATGAGAAAGAGAAGTCGAAGCTCAAGCTTCTGTGCATGTGATTTAGTCTAAGAGCTGAAGCTCTGTGGACCGACCAGTTTGTAACCCATAAGTTTGTAATACTTTGTATTTCCACATAGTTAATATATGAAATAGTTTGTGGTTGAATACATGATTGTTTGGGTGCACATATTTCCACATTTACTTCTGTAAATGTCTTTTACAATTACTGTTAAGTGAAAGATCAAGAACCCATAAAAATCTCACCGCGTGAAAGTTCCAGGTTTTACGGCACATTGGTCGACTCAAGTCTTCCTACATATTTGGGCATATATGTTTTTATAAGTTCTTTGGATTTGTAAATGTGTCTATTTTACTTCATCTTACTCATAGGTGAAAAACATTTGTAATTTCTTAAGTCTTTAGACTAAGAAACATATTCTGCAGATTTTGACCAAAGTAAGCCGACTAGAGTGGTCGAGCCGACTAGAGTGGTCGGAGCCAACTTAGTCGGAGGCAAGAGGTGAGCCGACTTAGTCGAAGGAAAGAAGTGAGCCGACTTAGTCAAAGACACGTAGTGAGCCGACTTGGTCAAAGACAAGAAGTCAACCGACTTGGTTGAAGTAGAAAGTGGTCGAGGTAAAAACCGGTCGGACAAGTAAGTCGAAGTAATTTTGGTCAAGTGTAAGACCGACTAAAATTTATAAACTTGTCTAGTCGGACATAGACAAGTTTCACCCGACTAGAAAAAAGAAAAGTGGTCGGCGTGAAAAGTAAAAATTAAAACTTAAGATCGACTGAGCCCTAAACCCAAGTTTAGTCGGCTTGGTTTTGGCCATCTGGTATCAGAGCAAGGTTATATCAGAGCAAGGTTATATCAGAGCAAGGTTTATATCAGCCCAAGATTTAGGAAAGAAATCTTGTCTTAAAAGGTGGAAATTAATTTTCTAAGGAAAGTTAATTAAAAAAATTTAAAAATGGCTTCCACTTCTGGTTCATTGCAACCTCCAAGTTTTACAAGAAAGAATTATGAATATTGGTATTTAACAATGAAGGCTTTATTCAAAGGTCAAGATGTCTGGGAGATAGTCCAGCATGGTTATGCAGAACCAGCAGACATGGTAGCATATAATAATGTCACACAGGCTGAGAAAGATGTCTTGAGAGAACATAGGAAGAAAGATGGAAAAGCTCTGTTTTTCATACATCAAGCTATGCATGAGAGCATACTCCCAAGAATAGTAGCAAATACTAATGCCAAGGAAGCATGGGATACATTGGAGACTTTTTATCAAGGTTTGAATAAGGTAAAGACATCCAAGCTGCAGATTATGAGAAAAGATTTTGAATCTCTATGCATGAAAGATTCAGAGAATGTAGACACATTCTACACCAGAGTTGTTGGGTTGATAAACCAACTGAAATCTCATGGAGAACCCGTATCAGACCAAAGGGTTGTTGAAAAAATACTCAGAAGTCTTCCCCAAGATTTGAAAGTTTAGTTGTGACCTTAGAGGAACACACAAACATGTCGACATTTACCATTAATGAGCTGCAAGCTTCACTCATCAATCATGAACACAGAATCAACAGAACACAGACATCATTGGAAGGTGCATTTGCACCACAGTCATCCATAAGCCGTGGTAGAGGCAGGGGGAGAAACAACTTCAGAGGCAGAGGAAGAAGTTCTTCAAGAGGAGGATGAGGCAGAAGTCCTGCAAATGTCAATGGCAGAGGAGATAACCAGAACCCAAGTCATCCAAGTGGCCAGAGGTTTGATAAATCAAAAATTCAATGTCATTACTGTAAGAAGTTTGGTCATTATGCATATGAATGCAGGAAGAATCAATATGGCCAAGGAAGGAAAAGCCCAAGTTAGTCAACCAACACCAGCACTTCGACAAGTGCAATGTTAATGGCATCGACATCTCCATTTGAATACAATGTTGTTCAAGAAATTCCACATGACATATGGTACTTATATTCAAGATGCAACAACCATATGACTGGTAATTTAAATCTATTTTCCAGTCTAGACACTTCAGTTAAAACTGATGTTACACTTGGAAACAATGTCCAAGTCACTGTCTTAGGAAAAGGCACTGTTGATATTCTAACCAAACAAGGGGAGAGTAAGTATATCCCTGATATCTATCATGTTGAAGGTCTGAAACATAATTTTTTTACCATTGGAGAGTTGTTACAAAAAGGCTACAAAGTCTACATGGAAGATGAACACTGTCTGATCAAAGACAAGCATCCAAGCGACCAGCTGATAGCAAAAGTGCCAATGACAAGGAACTGATTGTTTCCACTGAGGATAGTTCCCGACATAAAAGGGAATACAAAGACAGAAACTGCATTCAAGGAAAAAAGTGAAGAAACAGTCGAGCTCCTCGACAAGAGAGAAAATTGCAGCGCTAATTTGCAAGCTGCATTTCAGACAGAAGTTCAGGATGAATCCTGGTTGTGGCATTTCAGATTTGGACATCTGAATTTTGGTGGGCTAAAGCTACTGCACACAAATAACATGGTGAAGGTATTACCATTGATCGACAGACCAGAGAGGATTTGTGAAGGCTTCATTTTCGGCAAGCAGCATAGAGAGACATTTCCAGTCGGAAATTCCTATAGAGCACGCACACCACTTGAAATTGTGCACTCTGACATATGTGGTCCAATGCAGACATCATCCATTGGTGGCTGCAACTAATTTCTAACCTTTATTGATGATTACTCAAGAAATACATGGGTATATTTCTTGAAACACAAATCTGATGCATTTGGTTATTTTCAGCAGTTTAAGGCACTCGTGGAGAACCAGAGTGGTCATCCTATCAAGATCTTAAGGACCGACAGAGGAGGTGAATATGTTTCAAATGAATTTCTGAATTTTTGCAAGACCCATGGCATACAGAAGCAATTCACAGCACAGTATACACCTCAGCAGAACGGTATTGCCGAAAGAAAGAACAGAACCATCATGGAGATGGCATGCATCATGGTGGCAGCCAAGCATTTTCCAAATGAGTATTGGGGTGAAGTTGTTGCAACTGCCGTTTACATTATGAACCGATGCCTGACAAAGAGTGTAAAGAACAAAGTTCCCCAAGAAGCATGGACAGGTATGAATCATAGTGTTTCCCATTTAAAAATTTTTGGTTGTGTTGCATATGCTCATGTTCGAGATGAGCTCAGAAGGAAGCTAGACAAGAAGGGACATAAATGTATTTTTGTCGGCTATTCAGAAGACACAAAAGAATACACGCTGTATGAACCCATCACAAGGAAAGTGATAATCAGTCGGGATGTTCAATTTGTCGAGAACGAATCATGGGATGGAACTGTCGACACAAATGTCAAGATTGTGTTGAACGTCGACAATGATGATATGGAAGAAGAAGCGGTTCAAATACCACATGTAAGTCAACCGGTCGAAGCACCGTTGACTCCCGTGACACCAAGACATGGTTTAGCACAAGTACCATCGACAGAAGTAGCAGCTCAAGCTACACCGACAAGTACACCAAGAGGACAACAGACTCCATCAAGCATTTCGTCAAGGTTGACACCGACAGAACCGGTGAAGACAAGAAGTCTGCGGGAGATATATGAAGCTGGTACACCTAATTCATTCTCTCTCTTTGCATTATTTTCCCCTATATATGATCCACTAACATTTGAAGAAGCTGTTGAAGAAGAAGTATGGGCACAAGCCATGGATGAAGAAATAGAATGCATTGAGAAGAACCAGACATGGGAACTGGTCAATGTACCAAAAGACAAAGATGTAATCAGTGTCAAATGGATTTATAAGACAAAGCAAGATGTTGATGGGAATGTGCAAAAGCACAAGGAAAGAATGGTAGCAAGAGGGTTCACACAACAACTCGACATCGACTTCAATTAAATGTTTGCACCTGTTGCACGCATGGATACAGTCAGAACAGTTTTGGCCATTGCTGCACAAAACAAATGGCATGTTCATCAAATGGATGTCAAGTCAGCATTCTTAAATGGCTATCTAGAAGAGGAAGTATATGTGGAACAGCCACAAGAGTATGAAGTTCTAGGTCAAGAGCATAAAGTGTACAGGCTGAAAAAGGCATTATATGGTTTGAAGCAAGCTCCTAGAGCTTGGTACAGTCAGTCTGATTCCTATCTCATTGAAAATGGATTTCACAGAAGTGAAAGTGAACTGAATTTGTACACCAAATTCAATGAGCAAGGTAAGATATTAATTGTCTTCCTGTATGTAGATGATTTAATATTTACTGGTGATTATGGCATAGCAGATTTTAAAACAGTCATGGAAAGTGAGTTTGAAATGACTGATCTGGGGCTTATGAAGTTTTTTCTGGGCATTGAAGTTCAGAAGTATGAAAGTGGTATCTTTATATCACAGTCTAAGTATGCAAGTGAAGTTTTAAAAAGGGTTAATATGTCTAACTGCAAGACAGCCCCAACACCAGTGATAACAGTTTTAAAATTGAGCAAGGATGATGAAGGATCCACTATAGATCCTACGCTATTCAAAAGGCTTGTTGGCAGCCTTATGTATTTGATAGCAACAAGACCAGACATTATGTATGGTGTAAGTCTGATCTCAAGGTTCATGGAGTCACCAAAAGACTCAAATTGGCAAGGAGGTAAAAGAATTCTGAGGTATGTAAGTGGCACAAAAGACCTTGGTATTATGTATTCAACCTCATAAAATTTTAAACTCATTGGTTATACTGACAGTGACAATGGAGGCAGCATAGATGACAGGAAAACCACATCTGGGTACACATTTCATTTTGGTACAGGTGTTGTTTCATGGGCTTCAAAGAAACAACCCATAGTAACTCTATCTTCCGCTGAAGAAGAGTATGTTGCAGCAACAAGTGCTACATGTCAAGCTGTCTGGATGAGGAGAGTCTTAAAAGACTTGTCATAGAACCATCAAGAACTGACAACAATTCAGCCATAGCATTATCAAAGAATCATGTGTTTCACAAGAGAACCAAGCACATCGACACAAGGTTTCATTTCATAAGAGAGTTGGTGAA
>LPNX010367395.1:218609-241554 GCA_001517045.1 Pseudotsuga menziesii
AACTTGTCGACATCTTCACAAAGCCATTAGCAAAGGACACATTCCAGTATCTGCGTAGTGATTTTGGAATGACAAGTTCTCCACAGTGAACTATGTCATAAACAGAGCATGTCTAAGCTGTGAAACATTTTGTAAATTTTGTTTTAAAAATCCCCATCTGCTCATAATTAAGGGGGAGTGTTGGAAAAATGTAATTACTCGCAGATCTGTACTTGACTTACAGCCGACTCTATCAGAGTCTGTACAAGTCAAATATCTTGTCTGCCAGTCTAATAAGAAGGAAAAGTCCACAATTCGGCACTGTAAACCAGTCGAATTTATTTCTGAAGCTAAGTTGTTAGGTAGATAGTTATTACAGTCTTTAATGGCAAGTCAGTCGGCCCATGTAGTAGCAATTCTTAGGTTGCCTATAAATAGAAGAAGCATTTTGTAATTTAGGTTACAAACAGATAGAGAGATACATACACAGACATTAGACAACAGAGGAACTCACAGTGAGAAAGAGAAGTCGAAGCTCAAGCTTCTGTGCATGTGATTTAGTCGAAGAGCTAAAGCTCTGTGGACCGACCAGTCTCGACCAACAAATCTGGACCGACCAGTTTGTAATCGACAAGTTTGTAATACTTTGTATTTCCGCATAGTTAATATATGAAATAGTTTTTGGTTGAATGCATGATTGTTTGGCCGCACATATTTCCATATTTACTTCTGTAAATGTCTTTTACAATTACTATTAAGTGAAAGATCAAGAACCCATAAAAATCTCACCGCGTGAAAGTTCCAGGTTTTACAGCACATGGGTCAACTCAAGTCTTCCTACATATTTGGGCATATATGTTTGTATAAGTTCTTTGGATTTGTAAATGTGTCTATTTTACTTCATCTTACTCATAGGTGGAAAACATTTGTAATTTATTAAGTCTTTAGACTAGGAAACATATTCTGCAGATTTCGACCAAAGTAAGCCGACTAGAGTGGTCGAGCCGACTAGAGTGGTCGGAGCCGACTTAGTCGAAGGCAAGAGGTGAGCCGACTTAGTCAAAGGCAAGAAGTGAGCCAACTTAGTCGAAGAAAAGTAGTGAGCCGACTTGGTCGAAGACAAGAAGTCAATCGACTTGGTCAAAGTAAAAAGTGGTCGAGGTAAAAACCGGTCGGACAAGTAAGTCGAAGTAATTTTGGTTGAGTGTAAGACCGACTAAAATTTATAAACTTGTCTAGTTAGACATAGACAAGTTTCACCCGACTAGAAAAAAAAGAAAAGTGGTCAGCGTGAAAAGTAAAAATTAAAACTTAAGATCGACAGAGCCCTAAACCCAAGTTTAGTCGGTTTGGTTTTGACTATTAGTAGTGGCATAAGCTTCTATGTTGTTTATTTCTCTTTACATCTCTTTGCAGCTAAAAGTTGATAGATCCTTTTGTATCATGATCTAGTTTGAATATAATTGTGGAGCCACTAAACGCTCAAATAAATAATCCACTGTATCCTAGGCAAACGTTGAATACCAAGAGACTCAGCAAGGAAAGATCTAGGGTCTTGGGGAAAGAAAGTCAGAGGGAATTTAGCCATAAGTAGATAAATTAAGATTATTTTGAAAACTCTAATAGCACATTTGACATTCTGACTTTGCATAATGTCTTTTAAGTTTCCTGTCAAGGTTAAACCATATAAATATAAGTAAAATAAGTTGAATTCTGCTCTATCTATAACAGAACCAGACATTGCCATTTTTTGTAGAAACAAACATTATTTTGATTTTTTCACCAAAATAAAATGGCTAGCCAATGGTCCTTAGAACACTTGTACAATGTTTAGATACGAAGGGGATTAAAGTGGTTTGTAGGGAATGGTGTTTAAAGGGTTTTAGGGAGATTACAATGTCTATGCGCTATGAAGGTTTAGATGGCCAATTAACACTTATGGACTTTCAGGAGCTTACAAGATCAATGAGATTAAAGGAAGAAAACTTAAAGAAGTTAACAATATTTATAGTACAAAGGATCTTCAAGCTGTAAAACTTGAAAAGCAAAGAATTATCGACTCAACATACTAGTTGCTGCCAAAAGGGTTTTGTATCACTAGCGAGGGTCAATAGAGTCCTAAGACACCCACCAGGATTCCATTCTTGTTTTTGTCTACCCCAAAGTCTTAGTATGACTTTCAAAAGGACAAAGCTAGGCAGAAGTCCAGGGCAATTTTAGCAGAATAGTCACCATCATACCAGGCACTTAAGCTGAAAGAAGCCTGCCCTTTGCATTGCGGCCCCTAAGGTCACGTTTCTTTAGGTGCTTCCAAAATTAAAGAAAAAACTTATTAATTGCAGAAAATGCTCCCATTAAACTCTGTGTGTTCTCTGCCATTGTAATAATCCTACTCATTGCTAAGGGCATAAGACCTGGGCTCTCGTTTGTGCCCTGAGAGAAGCAAAAAGCACCCAGCATTAATTTCCCAAACATTTTCACTGGATAAACCATGAACTCTCAGCCATAGAAAATCATGTTCTTTTAACAGGGATTTTCCCCTCATAAATCATTAAAAACCCCAATATTATAAAACAATGCCATAACAGAAACAATGTCAGAACAGAGCACTGCATTGAAAATAGTCAGATAATATAGCATAAGAAACCTCAAGATGATCATAAAGATCTAAACCTCGTCATGAAACTCTTTATAAATAACACGAGTTTTCCCCCTTTATTTTTCCACATTTCAAACCATTAAAAACATATTTTTTAAATTATTTTGGCTCATAAACGTTTATAAAATCTAAACCCTAATGTCATTAATTCATCTACCTGCATTGTATATGTTTTACCACTTCCTATGGCACCATATGCAAATACAGTGGCATTTGAGCCACAGAATCATCCCGGAGCCCGGAAGGAGACTTATTCTCTCCACCTTGCCACAGGCTATGTAGTCGCCGAGGACTGTGTGAGGGTCCATGGATTCCTTGATGGAAGCTCAGATAATGAGATCGCTGAGACAATGAGACCCTGGGGGATTAGCAGAGCACTAACAGGTACAAAAGACTTGAGAACAGTAAGGAGGCGGAAAGTATTAGTATGGAAAACCTGATATGTGGCAAATTTTTATTGGAAACAGGTGGCATCATGTGATAGGCAGGAGGGACAAGTGCATTGATGGAATACCCTATGCACAAAGGTTTCTTCATCTCTGTGTTTTTCTAGAATTGTTAATATAGTCAGATGCATGCATATATATTTGTAAATATCTCGTAATCTGTGACTGCCACTAAAATCCCATATCCAGACAACAAATCTAAGCTAACCAATTTCAATTCAATACCTTTTAAATATAAAGAAGAAGCATGTACGACATTTCCACAGAAATGAATTCAATTTCCTATTTGAAAGGGCCATTCAAAATAGATAATTTCCCCCCTATTCAAACCATGAGTTTCCACTGCAAGATTTCTAATTTATTCAAATGATTTTTCCCTTGATTTATCATTCCACAGAGGACCTGACACTTGATATGACTTCTATAATTCACGTCAATTATCTAAGGCCATCAATTTCCAAATCAATCCATAGTATTAATGCAAACAGATTTCAAATGTTTGGCATCATCATTGATGCTCCTCCTAAATGGAGAAAAAAACAAAGTTCCCATTTCAACCACTTATTTCATAGAATCCAACCTTCGGTATACTTTATCATAATAAATGATGAAAGCTGAAGAAAAAAAATGACAAAAAAGAAAAGTATCACAATTAAATAACTATCGAGGAACATGCATCAAAGCAAAAGCATCTTACAAGTTTCTAATGACATAAGAGCTCTATCATTGAAAAACTACCTTCTGCAAGACAACATAAAAGGAACAAGCTAGCATTAGCAGAGGACAAAATTTGTGCCATCATACCATTATCAAGGTCTATTGCATCTTCCAACTGTGCCACTATAAATCTATCCCATAGATTCCTAGTATCCCTGGAACAATTAAAGAACTATCCAGGAACATGCATCACAACAAAAGCATCTTCCACATTTCTGAAGACATAAGAGCTCTATCATTGAAACACTACCTTCTGCAACTTGGAATTTTCAGTCTTGACAACATAAAAGGAACAAGCTAGCATGAGCAGAGAACAAAGCTATGCCATCATACCATTATCAAGGTCTGTTGCATCTGCCAGCTATGCCACTATAAATATATCCCATAGATTCCAATAAGGTTCTCTTTACATCCTGATCAGCCTTCAAATATTGGTGAGTTACCTTATAACAAAAACATAACATGCTGATCTGCTGGACAATGGTTGACTAATTCAATACCATGAAATTATATTATAACAAGAACCAAAATCAGCTCATTGTAAAAAACAAGAGTTCCCCTCTATCATCATGATACCATGCCATAATTTCATAAAGAATCAAAATCCGCTCACTATGCAAAACAAGAGTTTCCCTTCATCGTTGTCATGCCCTTAAACATAACCACATCTTTAAATACATGTTTTCCATCATATCTTCAAATTGACTGAGCAAATAAGCCAAAAACTTGTGCTTTTATTCCCAAATTTTCATTAGTGAGTCTAATCTTTTAGTTGCAAACAAAACTTATTAGATAGAGCTAGTGGAAAACCCACTCTTGTCATTCTAACTCAACTTCCCCCTAGTAGCACTATTACTTTTTGGATTTATGAGGCTTTTTAGCTACAGAATTCAATTCAATTCCTCAAGTTGGAACAAAGTTGATTCAACACCCAAATAAACACTTTTAGCTACATATTGATTTGTGACATCAAAATAAATGCACACAACATGATACCCAGGCTTTGTGTACCAATAAAAGTTCATGTATTAATCAAAGTGAACCACAATCTTAAATGGGAATATGGTGGAAGCAGATTCAACAAGAGCAATATAATATATGTGTGAATGGATAGATGTCACGTCCTGGTCTTGACCCTGTTACATTATATGTATATGATGTATATATTGTAAATGATCATGGTGTGGAGTTAAAGGCCAAGGCCCCGCCATTGATCGACTATGCTATGTTTTGGGATTTAAATTGTCACCGATGGTATATCGGGGCATGCGGCACATATTAGGTTTCAGCATCATGTACATATGCATCTATAATAAAAATAAACACAACCAGCTACGGTCGCGGCAACTAAATCGAAGGGGCATGATTTTCTAAGGATAAGGGGGGTGAAATATTTAACCTATGGGCCAATGGGGAAAAGCCAAATGTCTATGAGAAAACCCATCAAATTGTCAACTACCTTTCTTGTCATTTTCCCCAATCATTTATTTCTGCCAGAATGTGGTTGAGTTAGTTATTGCATGGAATGGGAAGAGTATGGGCAACCAAATTCGAATTGGGCAGAGACCCATTTTTGAAAAATGTGTTCTGACTTCCTTGGCAAGGAAAATGTCCAAAGCGTATGCCATTCTGCCATACATCCACGTTTTTCATTTTCCTGTCCATTCTCCTTCACGTTGGGGGTTTTGGCAGCAGCTGGAGTTTTTCCTGTGTGTTTTGGATCCCACGTTTTGGCTGTTGGCTTCATTTTTCCCATGGATGGGAGGTCGTTTTGATAGTACTGGGGATTGGGTTGTCTTCCTCACGTTTTTGGAGCTGCTGGTGCATTTTCCATTCACGTTTTTGGAAGTTCCATGTGTTTTTACCATGGCTGTGAAGAGCCATTCACGTTTTTGACTGTCTTAGCGACTATTGGCCTCACGCATAGGCTTTTTGGGGCGTTTTCCCCCTGCTGTGAGTTGTGTTCAATGATAAGCTTCAGGACTGTGTGTGTTTCCTCATGTGTGAGTCGTTTTTGCTGTTATGTGTGGGGCTGTGTAATTCGTTTTTCCCTGTTTAAGCTGTGAGAGCTGAATTAATTGCCGGAGTGCAATTGTTGGTCTTCGGACTGTATTGGGAGCAAGGGTGTCGGCTTAGTTGCTTGATAAACCTGGTGCTAGAAACCACACAGGCAGAGCTAGAGGGCTGGCCTTCTTCTCCATCACCCCTGAATAGCACTGGAAGGGAATGCAGGGCCTGAGGGACTGTGTAGCAGAGAAGGGACTGATTCCTTGTGTTGGGTGTAGATGGGTGTCTTAGAGGTCAGGCTAGTTTTGGTGTAGGTGTTCTTGGCTCTGTAATGAGCTCACCAGCTTAGCAAATTGCCTCCATCCGCTCCTCAATGGCCTGATAAACCCAACTGAGTTGGCTTGGCTGTGTGTTTTGGACATCCTTGGCTATGTGTAAGCCTGCTAGTTCCCTTATTCCTTGGAGAATCATGCCCAGCTCGGGGGTGGCAGCGTTGCTGAGAGATTAAGGAGCACGCTGGCCTATGGTTGGGTGGAACGTTGCAGCGACGTAGCCGGTTGCGGAGCAAAGCGTTCATAAGATAAGTGGTCTTGTGTATTTTACCTCTGCAACTATATTTCTATTAATGAAAATAATGAACATGTTGAAGAATGCTTGTCTAGATGCATGTTAATTCCGCTGTGCAAGGATAATTAATCATAGCTGTGCATAATCTACAATTGTAGTTGTGTATGTTAAATGAATTCCATTTAGGCATGTTATACCGCAATGTATTCTCTCTTTCAGCATTTTGTTTTATGAAATTTTTAAGCCTGTACATGTTCATGGGCACTTAGCCCGGTCTGATAGAGCTTGTAGATCGCGTCCTCTTTGCCGGTCGGAGGCTTGGAGACGTGACAATAGAATATGCTATGCACATAGGTTTATTAATCTCCTGTTCTTTTTGTAAGTGTTACAATACATAACTGCATACAGACATATGTGTAAGGCTCTCATGAACTGTGACTACCACTAAAATTTCATATTCAAATCACAAGCTAACCAATTCAAACATACAAAGACAGTTTAAATATTTAGAAGCAGTATGTACAACTTTGCTACAAAAATAAATCAACCTTAATACTTACAATGACCAAGCTAAAAGGATAATTCAAAAATAGATAATTTCCATGTATTAAAACATGAGTTCCTAATGCAGGATATCTAATCTATTCACATGAGTTTCCTGCTGGATAAGCATTAAGCGCAGGATCTAACGCTAGAAATCAACTTTATGGTTCACATTCTTTTACTCAAGGCCATCAATTTTCAAATTAATCCATAATATTGATGCAAACTGATTTAAAATGCTTGGTATTATCATTAATGTTGCTCCTAATGGAGAATAGAACAAAGTTTTATTTTTATGTAATATTAGACTTCTGCTGACACTTATTTAAGAGGTCTTAACTAACCTTCAGTATACTTGATCATAATAAGTGGAGAAAGCTGAAGAAAAAATGACAAAAGGGAAAGTATCCCTCGCACAATCTGAAAACCTATCGAGACATGTGCATCAAAGAAAACGCATCTTACAAGCTTCAGAAGACAGAAGAATTCTATCAAAGAAACACTGCCTTCTGCAACTTGGTATTTCCAGTCTTCAGAGCGTTAAAGGAGGATCTAGCATATGCAGAGAACAAATATGGGTCATCAAACCATTGTTGAAGGTCTGTGGCAACTTCTAGTTGCATCACTGGCGATCTGCCCCACATATTCCTGTAAGGTTCCTTTTATATCTTGATCAGCCTTCAAATATTGGTGACTTACCTTATCGGGGACATATATAACTTGTTGATCTGATAGAAAACTGTGACAAAATTAACACCATGCCATTGTTTCATCACAAGAATCATAATCATATCACTGTGTAAAAACAGAGCTCAGTTCCATCAACATAAAGCCTTCAATCATTATCAGGTCTTTAAAAACGCGTTTTGCTATTAAATCTTCAAATTGACTGAGCAATAAGTCACCAAGACCTATGCTTCTATTCTCAAATTTGCATACAAGTCAGTCTAATCTTACTGTTGAAAATAAGCCAACCAAATTATATACAAGCTAGCATTAGCAGAGGACAAAGCTGTGCCATCATACCATTATCAAGGTATGTTGCATCTTCCAGCTGTGCCACTATAAATCTATCCCATAGATTCCTAGTATCCGTGGCACAATTAAAGAACTATCCAGGAACATGCATCACAACAAAGGCATCTTACACGTTTCTGAAGACATAAGAGCTCTCTCATTGAAACATTACCTTCTGCAACTTGGAATTTCCAGTCTTGACAACATAAAAGGAACAAGCTAGCATCTGCAGAGAACAAAGCTGTGCCATCATACCATTATCAAGGTCTGTTGCATCTGCCAGCTGTGCCACTATAAATATATCCCATAGATTCCAATAAGGTTCTCTTTATACCCTGATCGGCCTTCAAATATTGGTAAGTTACCTTATAACAAAAACATAACATGCTGATCTGTTGGACAATGGTTGACTAATTCAATACCATGCAATTATATTACAACGAGAACCAAAATCAGCTCACTGTGAAAAACAAGAGTTCCCCTCTATCATCATGATGCCATGCCATTATTTCATAAAGAATCAAAATCCGCTCACTGTGCAAAGCAAGAGTTTCCCTTCATCGTCGCCATGCCCTTAAACATAACCACATCTTTAAATACATGTTTTCCATCATATCTTCAAATTGACTAAGAAAATAAGCCAAAAACTTGTGCTTCTATTCCGAAATTCGTCCCTTCATACCAAATGACTAGAAATTGGGGTTTGATATGATAGGCATTTATCAGGTGACATCCCTGTTCCAGAATTTCTGACTAAATTTCCTAACAAATCAGGATGCTATGTTGAGCTCCTTAAGGGAAGAGAATTGATTAGACCAGATATTGACCTAATTGGGTGTGCACGACGGGATAAGCCCTCGGCAAATACCAATTCAAATGGCAGTAGTGTTGAATCTCAACCTAATCTTACACTTTCGGCCAATAGAAGAACACACGCATACAGATACAAAATTTCAAATTGTTTAACGGGGTGAAGCACTGAGAAAGCCAACTAGATTTGAATAGAGTGTAAAGAAAGAGGAGAGTACCACTCAAAAGATTTCATGGGTTCAATGAGATTGACAAGGTTAGCTAATCCTTTTATGATATCTGTAATCCTTCCCGACGTGATATCCTGTTTGAATTTACCGAGGAAGGAGAGGCGCTTTCCCATCTCCAATTTGCATACGATAACCTTCTCATAGGATCATCCACTTCCAAAGAAGCTTCTGCTTGAAAGCAGGTCTTTTACACTTTCATCCTCATCTCAGGAGGACTGAGAAATGCTGTCAAATCCCATCTTTCAATCTTCAATACCAAGCCTGCCATTCAAGCTCACATCTGCAGAATTCTTGGCTTCCAAAGGGCCCATTTCCATCCACATACCTGGGCCTACCTCTCCTAGACTCAGTCCTAATACATTCATCTTGGGAATACCTTCTGCATAAAATGGAGCAATGGCTAGGCAACGACTGGGCAACAGCGTAACCAGAGCATTCTCACTCTTTCCCTCACCTCTGGAAGGTCATCTGCATTAGCACTCTTTCCCTCCACCTCTGGAAGGTCATCTTCAGCTAGATCAAAGAATAAACCTCTCATGTTCGTTCACAGTAAACAAGTGTACACTCTCCACTTGCACATTCACCTAGCTTTATAAAATACCCTTTGTGCTTTATTCGCTTCTTTCCTAGTGGAATCTTGGTCGTCTTTGAAAAATCAAGCTCTATTGCAGCAAAAATAGCGTTATCAAAACCACAATCAACCCTGAATATTGAATACACTATTGTGTGAGACTTGTTGGTAAGTAGGGCAACATTATCTTGGTGGAGAAGATAAACAAGTCACAAACCCCAATCATCATGGTTCGGCCATTGGGATCTACTGCAAAATACTGCCCTGGAATTATTCTCCTGCACCCCGACTTGCCGAATGCCCCCTAATGAACATGTTTTCCTCTTTGTTGTATTCCAGTATGAGATCCGTCTAAAACCAGAACCTGTCACAATGTAACCTTCTGCAACCCCATTCGAAGAAACCTCCAAAAGATTCCTAAGGCAGGACTATCAGCACTGAAGTTTTATACAGAGTCAATTTGAAGAGACGGGGACCAGCGGATCACCAAGGAGACACGTGGAGAATCAGCGGATCACAAGGAGACAAGTGGAAAACCAGCGGATCACAAAGAAGACACCAGAGAAACATGAACATGATTGGCTGAATAGACGACGAAATGAACAGTGATTTACCAAAAAACTTAAAAGAAAAACGCCAAACTGCGTAAATATGTGGTTTTCTAGAGTATAACTTGTACAGACGACCTATAATGGGCAGTAGCAAATGTAATTGGTTCCCGAAGTTGCCATTCTTCTGTTTTGACTTCCCATTATGTTAACGAGGAGGTCGGGTTGAGGTGTTATGCAGGTTGGACAAAGTGGGGTTCGGAGTCTGCTGCACCATCTTCCTGTTGGATGATGTTGACGCAAAGAGCATCTTCCTTGGGTTCGGATTCTGCTGCACCATCTTCCTGTTGGATGACGTTGACGCAAAAACCATCTTCCTTGGGTTCGGATTCTGCTGCACCATCTTCGTTTCTGGAGTGCTGGAGGTCCCCCACTACAATTCTGTCTGTAAGATTGTTCACATTCCTGGGTGGATCAAACGCCATTGGCAAGAACTCGTAGGTGTCACAGGCGAACCTCGAATTGCGAAAGCGTTTTTCCAGTGCATTTCGGCCCTCTATTCAAAACCAACAATCGAATCATGTTACGGCAGCTAAAGATGTATTAAAAACCAACAATTGAAGAATATTACCGCAGATCATTCTACTTTATAGAAACAAAAATGCATGAGTATGAAATCGAAAACATTGACTACCTGTACTCTTGCATATGTAACTTCGCATATTTTCCTGGACTTGTAGGCTTCCCATGGTTGTTTATGGAAATCTCTGTAAAGCTTCAATGTGGCTTTAGCCGATGTGAAATTCACAAAGGCGTAGCCGAGATTGCATATATTCCTGAAAAATATAGGACTCGTGTATTAGTTTTCATTTTAATAATTTACACCCGAGCTTTTAATGATGAATGGAAGACATAAATCACTTACTGGAAGTCCATTGGAAGGTAAACAAAATCGTATGCAGACTCATCTGGGTTATTTGTCCCATCGTTGCCGCTTGCGCAGTGTTGATCCAGCATAGACAAAAGCATTTCCAGACTATAAAAACAAATCTTTAACAAAATTAATAGTCTACATTAATATTTAACAAAATTAATATACAGAAGTCAATGAGGACAGATACTTGCTTGAACTTGTTTGGAATGTTTTTCATCATCAATGTCGTTCTGGCCTGGGTGCAGTTGGATACTGCTTCAGCTTCATCGAAAGCAAACTGAGGCAAAACTTGACTGCCATTTTCTCGTTTGGGTGCTGTCCATGCAGCCCCAACAGTAGCAACTGGCCTTCTTGTAGGCTCACTCTCACCCGTGCTGATCCTTTGGCTTCGACCTCCTCTTCCATAGCCAATACCCATGTGACTAAGCCCAATAGTATTCAATTGAGCAGAGGCGGAGGGTACTGCAGAACTGGCAGAGCTGGAGTGATCTGTATAGGATTGTTGAATGGGGTGAGTTTCTAGAGGAACAATATTTAGTAATACGACGGTAATGCTGGGATCCCATGCAAGAGGAGGAGAAGGAACACTTGATGGCATATAATTCAAGTTGAATTGCTCTGGCATATAAGCTGTGATGAATTGGGATGCAGCAACGTATGCAAGCTGGGAAGGATGCCCCACTGTGGGTTGAACAAAGTTCCAAGCAGCAAAAGGTGCAGGAGGAGGCACTATCAGTGGAGCTTGAAGGGAGTATAGAGCAAAAGGTGCAGGAGGAGGTACTATCACTGGAGTTTGAAGGGAGTATACAGGCTTAAACTCTCTTGCACTCGGATCCAATTGAACAAATTTTTTACTTGGTAGTTGTTTGTGACAATCTCCATGATTTTGCATCTCCGCGCCTATCTGCAAAGTGTGCTTCAGCTCCGTAGTCTTTCCAGTCTTTCCTTGGTGAGATTAGTCTTTCCAGTCTTTCCTTGTTCAGATTCAGGAACATTAAGAGCCGCTTCATCGAAGTTTTCTTGGCCATTCTGCTCAGAGGAGACCTCCAGGGTATTGTTATTTCCATCGGTGTCCACCACAGTTCCCTCACAAACGGCTTCCCATTTTTCTGCATCACAATCAAACAGAAAACACATTTTGCATTACATAGCTTTTTGCATTTAACCTGAATATGAATATGGGTTAGCAGTATACAATTGAATAAAAACGTTTAATCTCAAATTCCAAGCCTACCAACTTATAGGATTTTTAACTAAAATGGCTTATGCCACAAAACAATAATATAAATGACTTTTAATCCAAAAACTCTGATAAGTTTACAACCAATAATATAAATCATTTTTAGTCCAAAAACTCTGATAAGTTTATAACACTTAGAAAATCCTAAAGAACCAAGAAAAAAAATAACATAACAGATAAACTTCAGATCCACATAAAAGAATGGATGCCAATATATAATAAAACTCTAATAGGAAAATCTAATGAAAATAAATACAAATTCTGATAGCTAAATGGCTTGCATTATAACATTAAAAAACTCTGATAAGTTTACAACAGTTAGAAAATCCTAAAAAACCAAGAAAAAAATTAACATAACAGATAAACTTCAGATCCACATAAAAGAATGGTTGCCAAAACATAATAAAACTCTAACAGGAAAACCTAATGAAAATAAATACAAATTCTGATAGCTAAGGAGCTTGCATTATAACATTTTATAAAAAAACATAAACCCTAGTAAAACCTACAGAACTTGAACTTAAAACTTGTTGAACAAAAAAATTATCATAACTCTACTCACAAAAAAACTATCTTCTAAATGAAACCATTTGAATAACTGAAAAAGAGAAACTTATCATAAGTCATACTCACAAAACACTATCTTCTAAATGAAAGCATTTGAATAACTGAAAAAGAGAAACATTAGGGCAAAAGAGATGCTAAAAATTTTAAACTTCAAAAGAGCCCAATAATTGGGCAATTATTTTAAACTTACCTCAGATAAAAGTGTAAAAGAAAAAAATCCTGCAACCAGATCTGAAAGGAGGTTGTGGACTTCAGATTATGATTAAAAAGTGATTGCCTTCTCATTATTAAAAACAATTTAAATAGGAAATACAAATGAGGATACTATGGGAAAATACCGTAAGTGAATAAATAGGATGGATGACCTAACTCACTAACTAACTAAATGTGAGATTACATTCTTCAACAAAAAGTACTATCTAACGAGCACCCCAAATGGCAAAAACAACCATCTTCAAAATCTAACCTTAAAAATACATATACACAAAACCCCCTCACACCCTTAAATGCACTAATCCCAACACACTAGCCTCCCTTCAATCATTACTACCCTTCATAGCTGTCATTCAATTTTTTTTATTTTTTAGTTTTATTTGGATTTTATTTAAGAAGTTCATAAATGTCCCATAAAATATTTTTTTTAGTTAAATTTGGATATAATTTACTAAGTTCATCAATATCCTATAAAATAAATTTGCATTCTAAACATTTCTTGGTTTACACAATTAAATAAAACTTTCCACCAATACAACAATCATATTCATCTCCTTCTCCTTTCAAGGAGAGCTAAAAATTCTAAAATCTCCACTTCAATACCATAGGTTTGTTGTGTGCTGCTATGGAATTAATCTTTAAATGTTTTTTTAGTTATAGTTGGATCTAATTTAAGAAGTTCATAAATGTCCCATAATTTTTTTTAATTAAGTTTAGATGTAATTTACTAAGTTCATAAATGTCTTATAAAATAAATTTTTAATCTAAAAACTTCTTGGTTTACACAATTAAATACAAATTTCCACTAATAAAGCAATCATAATCCTTCTCCTTTCCTTGCAAAAAGAGCTAAAAATTCTAAAATATCCACTTCAACACCATAGTTGCTATAGTAAAAGTTTCTTCTAATCAATCTATAAACCTCCATCCATGTGGGCCTTTAGTGCTTATGTTTTCTTTTGCATTTAGTATTTCCCACCTTGGTCCTATTTTCCTAATATTAAATGAGAGGATGAGTTGGCACCTTAGAGTGTTTGATTTATTGGAAGTTTTTAAGAATATAAGCAAGACATAAAAAATGTTATTATTATTATTCTATTATTATTATTATTATTTTATATAGTGTTTTCCATCTTAAAATGTAAATTTTTAGTTAAAAATCATTAATTATTTATATAAATTTAACTATATTTTTTTAGATATCTAAATAAATTATATAAATTTTTATTTTATCTTTATAAATTATATCAATTTTTATTTTATTTTAAAATATCAACAAAATGTATTATGAACCATTTTTAGTTTAATAGTTTGAAACAAGATAGATTATTAACGGTAAATTAAAGAGTATATAGAACTTTAGTGTAATTTTTTATTTATTTATTCTGATTCAAGTTTAATCAAAATCTGTTTATGAAAATTCTCTCTTTATATTGGACAATTGAAGGTAGAAGTAGCAATATATTTTTGCAAGAAAATCAAAATAGTTTACACAGCTAAATGGAAATCAAACAGATAAATGAATCTACTATTTCACAATGCAATATACCAACAATATAGAAACTTAGTTTAATCATAAAACTTTCTTGGCATCATAGACTTTCTTAAAATTTGTTAACATCTCATGGTTAGGATTAGGTTAATAGTTTTAACCAAAATTGGTTAAAAAATTATTGTTATGGTTAGTTTAATAACGGTTAATTATATATTTAACAGCTTCTGCTAGACCTCTGCTTCACCAATGAGTGTGTGGTTCCACCGACTCCGGTTATGTTTAATGAGTTTTGACTTCATGAAAATTTTTTATAAGTTTGAATGAAGGCTAACCATTAAAACATTTTTTTTTTCAATTTATATAGCTTTTTATTTTTATCATAATAATATTACCATTATATATATAATTCTTAAAATAAACAAATTTGAGTTTTTTAAATATAATGTTTAGTTATCAACTTATAAATATAAATTGTAGTCATTAACTTATAAATATAAATATTTATATATTAACAAATAATTCATAAAAATCAAACATTAATAATTAAAAAAATTTAAAATATTTACAATAACCATTTAATCAAGGTTAAAGTATTTACAAAGAGTAAAGATTATATAAAAGCTTCTTCGAAAGCTTTTAGAACTTAGAACAAAAATTAAAAGTAAACTAAGTATTTTCCTTTTTAAGGTCACATAGATAAAGTTGGTCTCAATGGAGGTTCATCATCGTCATCATCATCTTGAAAATGTCATTTTAAATTCAAAATATGAACTAGTAACTCCTTCAAAATTAATTGTATATTTATTTCAATTATTACACAATATCAAACTTTATTAATATTAATTATAAACTAAAATTATAAATATAATTAAATAAGTTTAATTTAAAAAATATTATTCTTTAAATATTTTTCCAATTATTCCACGCATCCTGGCAAATTATGTCACCTTGGATGCATTCAACCTGCCCATTGGACGAAGGCCAACTTGTTTTATGAAGGCGTGTGCATAATTATGTTCCTATTAATTCATTTGACAATGAAGGGAAGCCACCTCAGAAAGATGACAGTCCATCACGAAAATGAAAATGGATGAGTTCTCACTATAGGCATGATTAGGCATGAATTGATATACAAATAATGATTATACCTTGTCTTTTAGTCCCTATTAGCAACCCGTAACCAATCAACCTATAAGAGAAAAATGTCAAATACCTCACCCATACTTGTTAAACGATCAACATTCCATCCAATATGTGCGATAACTTGTTAAGATATCTTATTCCATAACTGCACTATCTTTCTAAAAATACCCACATGAACCCCGACTATCCATCAATTCTTCTTGCATGTTGTGACTCCAATGTTTGAAACTGGTAGTTGTTGCATTATCCATTAGATCTCGTAGAAGAGAGGAATTATGGGTTTTCTAGTAAGACATGAGCCCAAAAACATAGATTCTCTATGTAGAAACAAAGAAGTTTTCATTATCTTTGAAGAAGTCAGATGCATAGAATAATTTCAGATATTAAATGGCTTCCATGAAGAGACAACACTTCAAGACCAAAACCCATTCATAGATTAGAGGATTGAGGATAGACGTTTCAGAGGCGGCTTTGGCATAGGTTACAAGGTTACTCAAAACTGGAAGGAGATGGTTTTCCCAAAAGAGGTGCAATTCAACTGCAATAGAATATTTTCTTGCAACAGGAGAGAATGTGCAGTTGAGGTCCAAAGGAACAACATTTGAAACACTCCCAAGTCCTTGGCACTACATCACATTATTCTTAAATAGATACATCACCTGTGGGGGAAGGTACTGAGTTGTTTATACTTATGTTTGTTTTCTACTTTGTGATTTGTGCCAAGGTAGACTACTTAATATGCCATTTTATGTTCTAAGAACCCTACTAAAGATGGCCCATTATGTGAGAACGTCTCGGAATCCATTATCCTTTGTTACAAACCATGGACTTATTAAATATTTAGTTCTAAGAGCCTTATCACATTGAAATCAAACATGGGAGCAGTTCATTGTTGGGGCTAGGGTAAACCGGGGACCTGCAGTGGAAGTAAGAATTATTGAAGAAGGGGATGATTAGCGACACTCTGAATCAGTTGGGGGGAGGGATAACACATCATAAGAATTGGAAAATGTTCAGGAGGAAGGTTTAGGGGAAGTTGCAATAGTATCAAATCCTATGGAAGATGCAGCCACGATGGCAACGACAACATAAGAGATTCAGGGATTAAATGCTCAGGAGCCGAGCGGGAGCCCAGTGCGTCAAGCAGAATATCGTGCCAGAGAAATGAGGGAAAGAGATGTGGAATTTTTGGACATTGAATATTCTCCTGAAATAAGGGGAACTATAATTCAAGAAGAAAAAATTATTGCTAGAACAGGAGAATCTTTTAAACCTTCTTTGTTACAGAGAATAAGGAAGAGAGAAAGTACTAAAGGGTAGTCATCTAGTCCTGAAAAAGAAGGATAACTAGAGCTTCTACTGCAACAAAGGCAGTACATACAATTGAGGAAAATATTAAAACTCCTATTCTAAAACCTTGATTACCCCCTGTAACACAAGAACCAGAGGGTAAAGTAATTCTAGAATCCACCAACCCACAAGAACCTACTGTAGATCAACCTTAAATTTAAAACTTTCTTTTTGAGAATGAACTGCTGAAAGAAGAAGTACAAACACTCAGAGAAGAATTGCAGGGGTTTGAAGAAGCATTAAAAAAGCAGACAATGCGGAGCTTGAACACATTGGCTGATGTTGTTGACCAATTGGAAAATCCACCTTCTTTTTCAAATATTGGGGAACATGATGAACTGTTATGCTCAAAATGCGGAGATTTATTTAAAATTTTAGGTTATAAAGTCACAATGGTGGAAGTGTTAGCATGGAAACTTGGACAATCAAGGCAAGGGAGAAGTGAAATACCAACAACATAATCAATGGAGGAAAAGGAGCCAAAGTTGAATATAAGCCCTGATCAAAAGTTACAAAAACATGAAGAAATACAATTTCAGTAGTCAGGGGATAGTGAATTACTTCCAGACTAGTCTTAGTAGTCATGAGACATTGAATTATTCCTAGACCAGCCTCCGCAATCAGGGGATACTGAAATGATCCAAGAACAATCTCATCAGTCGAGAGGCACTAAAATATTTACGGAACAGGATGTTGTTACATAAGAACGAGCATTCCTAAAATGGGTTGTTGAAGTAACAACACAAACAGAAGTTGGTGGGACTAAAGTACAAAGATAGGATACCGCTACACAAGAACCAACATTCCTAAAATTAGTTGTTAAAGCAGCAACACAAACATAAGTTTCTAGGACTGAAGTACAAAGACAAGATGCTACTACACAAGAACCAACATTCACAAAATCAGTCATGGAAGCAGCAACACAAACAAAAGTTGCTGATATTGGAGCACAAAAACTAGATTTTTTTCACACAACAACCAACATTCCTAAAATTGGTTGTTGAAGCAGCAACAAAAACATAAGTTTTTGGAATAGAGTTGGAAGAAGAAGTTGTTGAGATGGTAATACAAGGTAATATTGTTGAAACACATGACTCACTCCCAGTGGGAAAAATTGAGAATGAATTTATTGTATTGGATAAAGGAAAAGGAAAAGATAAAAGAGGAGAAAAAGAAAAAGAGTTTAAAAAGGATCTCTCCCTGTGAGAACTTGAGCTAAGTAAATGGAGGCCTCGTTCCATTCTAAGTGAGAATGGAATGATTTCCCTTCCTAAACACAGGAGGATTGTTAAACACCTTAAATATAAATTGGTTGAAGAACTGATATTCCAAAAATTCCAATGGGAATATTTGCAAAAGGATCTAAAATAATTAAGGAAGCTCAATCCCTTAAAGAAAGAAAAGGAGAAAATGTACAGTTTAACTCAAAAATAGTTATGTTGCAAAGCTCCATCTCCATCGTATTCAACGTTTTTGTATGAATAGATGAGTTTGTTAAAAATCAAATCTTTAAATGAAGGGAGTCCCTACACGACAATGTCAACTCCATAATTATTGGACACCTTCATCAAGAGCATTTTTTCAGAACAAAACCTGCTATGTGAATTGTATTTGCATGAAAGAGCATGTTTCATGGATGTCTGTTCCAATCCATTCCTCATCTGGGAGACATTCATCTAAGATATTTTGCTTCATTTTTTACTAATCATATGAAGTGGTGGAGTGCTATCTAGACTATAAAGGAAAATGAGGACACTTCCACCCTTTGGCTCCGAAGTGAACATCAATCTCCTATATCATTAGGAGTCGTTCATATGAGAAACTTAGCATATCCTAAGAGGGTTAGTCAGATGGAAGCCTTCCAACAAAATCTCATCTCCACATGTTAAATTGATTTCTTAACAAGATATCTTTGCAATAGAAGGTAGAAAGAGTATATGGAATGTTTCTTCTCAATCTTTAAAAGCAAGAGACCCATATTGTTTTGAGAACTTTAAGTATTCCTTGTTCTAGTTGCTCGACTATGTTACATGTATTCAAACTTGCGGACCTAGTTGGGTGGGACTAAGATTCAAGTTTCCCTTCATATGGTTTCTAGAAATATAGTGTAAGAGCAAGTACAAGATAAATAGGAAGGAAGAGAAACAATGGTGGCATGATTTAATTTCTTGTGACAGGTTCAGAAGTTCAAGAGAAAAATATGAACTTTCCTTCAATCTCACTCATCTTCATCGAAAGTGTTTTGAAGTAGGGAAATATTTAGACTAGAAGGAGCTTGTTTCATGAGAACATGAAAATGTATAGCTGGGGGGATATTTTGGGTACCAAAATATACTCTTTTTTTCCATATCAATCAATACCCTTTTCCCTTATTTTTCCCTATTTTTCTATAACTCAGGCATATATCATCCCAAGCCAAGCATGGATTTTAAACTTAGGTATAATTTATTATTTCTATGTTTCATTAATCCTTAATATTGTCTGTGGTTATGAAATTTATCTTTGAATTGCACTGACTTATGTTGATTTGATAAGAAAAGTTCAGAACCTCAAAAGAATACAAGTGTAGAAACTCGTTGAAATCATGGAGTAAACAATACCTGACATCAGTTGCCTCTTTTCATTTTCTGGTTTAAGTCATTGATGAGATGAACATTTTAGATTAAAAAGCACATTCATTATTATGAGCTAAATCCACTTAGGGTGAGTGGAAGCTAATGAGGGTCACCTTTGGCATGTTTGTTGCAATAGAAAACTGAAAAATAGGCATCCCTCAACTTAATTGTATTTTTGAGATACTTACACAAAATATATTACTTTGAGTAAATAAGATTAAATGTAGGAAATTGAATCATGTTTCCAAATATATAAGGTTTATGTATTCAAAAATTATATAACTATGTCAAGTTTCATTTTCTTCTAACGGTCTCTTTTTATTTTTTAGGCAAATAATAAGGTATATTTTTTTGTGGGTGCATCCTTTGAGGGACTAAATGATGCTTTCGGGATACAAAAATTTCAAGGCATGTAGAGAACATATAGCACTAGTGCATCGCTATTTTTCAAAAATAAAATTAGTAATTTTTATTTATTTTTTAATTATCTAAGTAATCATTCCTCGAAAATGGTACCACTATTACACAGGAGAAAAACTGCGATGGTTTTTCGTTACTATTCCCACGTTTTGTCGTCTCACTTGCAACAATAATGGTCACGACGTTTCGTGGCACTTATTGCATGGATATATCGATGAACTTTCTAAGCCATCAATATAGAGATGAAAACTGGCCTCCACGTGTCTTCTATATAGTGTCCTTGAAATTGATTTTTTAGCATTCATTTTCTATGTTTCGTCGCTCTATCGACATAGTTTTCATCCCTATATGTAAATATGGCCAAAAACTGCTAAACAAAATCTAGTTTCCACGACAAACTGTGGAATACGTCCGACGAGCATGTGTCTCTCTATTGATGAATTCTGGAATTTGAACTGAAAAATCTTCCACACATTCGTCGCTCTATCGACATAGTTGTCATCCTTATAACGATGAAAATATGGGCAAAAACTACCAATTTTTATTATTTCCATGCAAAACCTTGGATCATGTTCAACGAAAGTTTGTCTCTCTATCGACGAATTATGGAATTTGAACAGAAATTTCTTCCACACATTCGTCACTCTATCGACCAATTTGTCATCCCTAGAATGACGAAAATATGGCAAACAACTTCTAGACAAAATTTAGTTTCCACATAAAATCGTGGAACATATTCGATGAAAGTTTGTCACTCTATCGATGGATTATGGAATTTGAACAGAAACTTATTCCATTCAAAACCGTGGAAAATGAAACACTTTCGACAAAATGTGCAAGTTGAACGGTAATTGTTCCATGAAACTGGGTCTCTATAGCGACGGTATTCCATGAAAGCCAGCTCGGTTTTCAACAGTTTTGCAATACCCATGACAAAAGTTGGTTGGTATTGAGACGAAACTTGGAGGTTTCAAAAAAAAAAAAAAAATCGTGGAAAGGCACCTTCCTTTCCACAGTTTTGGATCTTCAATACATGCTTGTGAACAAATACATACTATATTTTAAAGACAAAGAAATGGATCAAATATAACACATGAAAGGTGATTTATAGAAAATAAATATATCTGGAAAGTAAGATATGGGAAAAAACATATTGAAGTAAAAGGAAAAAAAATAAATGGGAAGTTCAGGGGGGAGGTCAAAAAGTGTTAACTCACTCTAAAAAATAAGGAATAAATATTTAAAAAGTGCCCAAATGTACCCAAAGTGCCCCTAAGCACCCTAATTATTGCCTCAAAAACTGTTTTCCAATTAGGATGCACAGATTAATAATAATTGGCTAAAATACATAATTAGAGGCTAAAGTGGCACCTCTTAGAGAGAATTCTATGACAAGGTAGGAGGGTACATCTATAAAAATACCATCGATAAAATAAGTTGTAACCACCACAGGGATTGTAAAAACATAAATTAAATTATATTCTAGGCACCATTGAGATCTGATCTCTATGATAAGGCAGTGGGGTACATCTATAAAAATACCATCGATAAAAGACATAGGAACCACTGGGCTTAGATCAACTTATTGTGATCTGAAATAAGGTTAATCCCATTGGGGCTTAAAGAGCCCACAAGGACTTGGAATAATTCCCACAGAGCTTCGAAGAAGCCCGCAAAGGCTTGTAGATACCCTCAGAAGCTTAAAGAATCCCACAAGTCAAAAGTAAAGAAAGCCCATGTTCTGAAGATGAAGGGAGTCCAATATTTGAAGACTGGGGAAGCCCACAGGTGTAAATGAAGCCAGATAAGGTCAATCCCACAATTTTCGGAAGAGATGAAAATGAAAAAAATATTCTTCTTATGCAACCACCTCAAGCATGGCCAAAATTGGTCAAAGTTAGTACCAAATATGCCTGAAAGAAAAAAAGTCCCTTGAGCACATGATAGGAAAGATACATGTTAATCAAAAAAAAATTGACAACTTATTTATATTATTTTACTATCCATACAAAATATTCATCATAGATCACCTTTTGGCATTGATCAAAAGCAGGTTGCACAGTTGAGCATGCAATTTGTAGTTTAGAAACCATATCAAAATTGCCTTGGAGACACTCATAAAATACCATCACTTGTTCTAATACGTGTGAAGAGGTACTAGTGATAATTCATCATTCTACAAAAAACATACGGTGCATTGAATTCATCTTTATTGAAAAATAAAAAAATAATAAACCACTAACTCAACCCCTATGGAAAAAGAGTAGTTGTTCACCTAGAAAATCTATGTAGGATCTTTAGTGCCAACTGGTGGAAAGTTGTTTTGATGTTGCTCATTGTTGGAAGAGGTGAATATGAAAAGTTTATCCTTCTTATGCAACCACCTCAAGCATGGCCAAAATTGGTCAAGTTAGTATCAAATATGCCCATAAGATAAAAGCAGTCCCCTAAGCACATGATGGGAAAGAGACATGTTAGTCAACGAAGAATTGACAACTTATTTCTATTCTATTACTAGGATTGATCTCATGTAGCAAAAAACTCATCATAAATTACCTTTTGGCACTGATAAATAGGTTGCACAATTGAGCATGCAATTTGTAGTTTAGAAACCATATCATAATTTCCTTGGAGACACTCATGTAATAACATCATTTTATCTGCTACCTTTGAAGATCTAGACATATGAATTTATGGTCCACATATGTGCCATGCAACAACTGAAAGTTTGTCATCACAATAATCAGAACGTGTAAAATAGTGCAACCAATAACTGTTACGGAGAAAAATTCCTATGGCTTGGGGTACCACAACAGACAGCTAGACTCCAGAAATCAATCTTTCCCAATATGCAATAGAAATAAAAACATCTAA
>LPNX010367410.1:0-32500 GCA_001517045.1 Pseudotsuga menziesii
TAGGTTATCTCATCCCAACATTCCACTGGCAATGCATCAGCAAGATCCTCTGGAACTTCTTTTAGATGTCGTAAATACAAGCAAACAGGGATCCTTCCTGCCCAGAGATTTTGGATAAAAATGGAGACATTAATCCATAATATGCCATAGGCATTTGCACAGAATTTTCATAGACTACAGGCATAGATTCTATAGAAGGGCTAAAAGCCAATGCTTGTAACAATTTGAGAATCTATTCTGTGGTCAAGTCAAAGACCAAACACATGAAGTCAAATATTGTAGTTCAATAAGACACCTAGAAACAACTTGAGTAAATAGATTGACAAACTGGGGAAATTGCTATATGTTCACTGAAATAAAGAAAATCATGCTAAGCATCAAGGACAGAAGAAGAGAGAATGACTCCATTAAGAATACTTGACGTGAATTTACAATTAACATAGAGAAAATAGCATGTCTGGTAAACAGCTTCACCATACATTTCCAACCCCATAAGAGTTTTACTGTTCTTCAGTTCCTCAAGGACAGAAGACTCAAGAGCATCTCATATCATCCAGCTTTTCATTTCCCCTCTGTGACTGCCAACCAGAATAGGCACTCATCAATGTTATCCTGTTTGACCCTAGTGGAAGGCAAAAGTTTCGCTCATTTGGTCTTCCAGGAAGACTTGCTGCCATTACTGAAGACCCTGGTATTACCGGACTCGCCAATGGTGAACTAGGATATTGCATTACAAGGGCCATATTAGAAGGGCTCCCATAATATGCTGGACTTACTGCACCACTTTTGCCAGCAAACGGTACACCCAATGTCCCACTTCTGATTAACTGAGACTTCTGTTCAGCTGTATAACCAATCATTGAAGCCCTCTGTAGCTCAAGGGCATCCATCCGACTTCCACCAACAAATCCTCTACCTGCTAAAGGATCACCAAACATTGCAGTATTGTATGCATCATCAGCTGACCGCTGCAAATAAGGTAGGTAGATCGGATCAGCCAAGGGTGGTTGTAATGTTCCAAGTTGCCCATTGAATTTATAGAGCTGCTGCATATCTACACCAACCCCCATGCCTCCACCATGTGTAGCCGTAGCAGCTGCCCGTGCATTCATGCTTGCAGCAACAGCATTATCAAAAGCCATTGGCATGGCACCATGAGTGGGGTAACTTGCCATCATTGGAGATAAAAGGAGAGTATTCATAGGATATCCACTTATTGCATACTGGGAAGCATATAAAGCAGCAGACTGCATATTTTGATAATAAGGATTTCCAGATGCCATATAAGCAGCTGCAGTTGCATACATGTGCGGTGCACCTGCAGCACCAGGCTGAATTGTTGGTTGAAGCCCCATGGCTGGGGCTTGCATCAGATTTGGAGCATTAAATTTAGACTGATTGCGAAAAGACTGATTGAGAGAAGTATGATGTTGTTGATGTAGTGCTTGAATTGGAACTTGAGAATGAACTTGGCCTTGAACTCCAGGCACATGTGCACGCTGCTGACGTGGATGTTGTTGTGGCAATGGAAAAAAATGAGGCTGATCTCCCTCTTGTTGGGCATCTTCTTTTTGCTGAGGATGATCCTCAAAGTTCTGCATATCAGCAATACTGAAACCTTTTAATGTATCTGCAAGTTTTGATGCATCTGACGTACTTGCAGAACTCAATATAGAATTGTTTAACTCAGAGTTGCTAATGCTTGAATTACATTACTATCTGCTTCTCTAGACAGAATACATTGGCAACTTGGCACTGGGTGTTAGGTGAAGGATGCCTCTGGATGTCTGGACTAGATCAGGAATGGAAAGGATAGCTATGGTAATTTAATGAAGTTCAACCTGTGGACAAGGACCTTACTCCTGAGAGAAGCCATGCTGCAACATCAAGTTTATCTCTAATAAAGGCATTGCTTTTCTTCTAATGTTCTTTGGATGTCTACACTTCATTCTTCCTTTTCAATTTCATCACTGATTGGTCAATGTGAACAACTTCCTACAGTCTTACATTATATTATATTGTTCAGTTCTTCAAAGCTAGATAAATAGCCTTCTCCAGTCAATTGAAGGTCAGCACCTGTAGCAACGTGTTGGGTATGGACTGCATTTCTATGACCTAGTTTGACATCGCAACTATTTGGAGTTGGTTAAGAATCCCTATTCTTAAAATGGTGTGATTTTCATTAACGTCATGCATCTTTAAGAAACAATTAATCCAATCCCTTTCTAGTAATTATGTTTATTTGGTATTATTGAACAATATATTTTATTTGGAATTGGCTAGTAAGCGTGAAATTCTTATGAATGGTTTCATGTGAGTTGTGTTTTACATCATAAAATTTTCTTGGGAAAGTATTATTCCTTTGTCTGAAGACAATTCATTATTGGATTTTGACATTAAACTATTTTATACCGAGCTGTAATTTTAAAATAGTATGACCTGTCACTGGTATTCAGTGCTCATCTAGATTGTGCTTCGTTGGGAATATATTACCCAGCCTGCACAGGGTATACAAATACAATTGCCAGCACTCTCTGCAACAATGAGGGGACTTGGTTCACTTGTTGGATATGCACTCAATGCAGGCAACCTGTATAATCTGTCTATTCTGCTCTCTCTCTCTCTCTCTCTCATTGTGCACAGGTTTTTCACCCTTGTTATGTATATGTGATGCCACTTAATACTAAACACAGATTGACGAAGAACCCAATGACACACGCAGTCATAATTAAGGATGGGGAAGATCAGTTTCAACCATATTTTGACGTTGGATTATAAAGTTGATTCAGACTCTCAACACGAAGGACTATGCACACTTTATCCTCTTAGTTCATAGCTGTAACATTTTTAGTGAGCTATTTCTATTACCTAATTATTTCTTAAAGAATTGTGAAGCTGTTTCAAAACCAAAAAATAATAGCAAAGAAGCATTCTGAGCTACATGCAATAGGATGAAGAGACAATGAACGGCTTCCTTTTAATGTGGTCATTGTTCAGAATACAAACTATTCATGACAAAGTCATGGTTTTGATGGATATAATTCATGTTGAGTAACTCAAAATTAGACAGAAACCCTCTGGAAGCATTGTTCCAACGGAGACACAACTTGGATTTTGATGCAGGGTCTCCTTCTTCCTGTAGTTTGTGTAAACGATTTAAACTCTGTGTTCTAATTTCTAACTAGACTGGGCTTCAATCATGAACGGATATCTAAATGCATATCATCAGCGGTTTTATTGCTTCATCCAGAACTGAATATTCGTGGCTATACTGGCAACCACAAGATTAAATACTTCATCTCTACACTATTAACCAACAAACCTCCAACGATTTGGTAAAAATAATGGCAAGAACAGATCCGTGTTAACAATGATTAAGGCATTCAACTTACAGATCGCATAGTTTATCCTCCACAAGGGTTGCTGAACGATTTAATTTGCAGATGAAATCGAAATGCTCAGACAGATTCACTGCCAGGGTTCCCAATGCATGTCGACTCCACACGTTCTCTCCACGGGTGAGTAGGGTAGACTGTAATAGCTAAAGGGCAGCTCAGTCTCTATTGATGTCAGAGAGTTCACCTTCACAGTCAATTCTCCACCGTTAGGGTATGTGTGCAAATAGCTTCCAGGTAAATAAAACCCATTTAAATGACAAAATAACAATAAACAGGACGCTAGCTATACTCATCTGTATGGATCTGCCCACCATCGGAAAACCCATTTGGCCCTGGGTCGATTTCGGATTCGCCCCCAACCCTGAATAAAATACCCTTGAAGATACTCGATCCGCCTAGACCCGGCACTTGAATGAATCTGCCATATCCTTCTATTATTGGGTGAGGCATTTGCCTTACCCCTGAACTTATGCCCTTCACCCTAAGACGATGGAGGGAGGAGTGTTGCCTGCCCTTACTTAGCCGGGATCTTGGAAACCAGCTTTTCACAAACTGTAACAAAAACTACACGCCGACCTCGATCCGCAGCAGAAAAAGTCGATCAAAATTCGGAAACATAGAATTTCGCCCTTCCCCAACAAGACTATTGGAAATGAAGTAGAGATTGGCGCCATAATGTGATGCAATTTTGGTGGTTGGTTCATCCTTCAAGTATAGTTTCAGTATAGTTTTTGTTGGATTTACCCAATGGTGTTTTAGTTGTAGGTCCAAGAGGATTCTAAGCTTTCCTTGAAGATGATTTTTTACCACCACATATGACCATGCTCAAAGAAATGTATTTAAATCTTCCATATCCCTCCCATTTTCTAGTGCGTTCTCTCACTCCCTGAACCGTTTAAACCTAGGTAACATCACTCTATCCACTTGGTAAAAGCCTAGTAGATTGGCTAAATAAGATTAAAAATCTTACATGGAATCAATCTAAAAGGATATGTTCAATGGAGACCTATCTAATATTGACAACAATATAATGACTTCAAAATTCCTATTTATCACATGCCAAAAGGCATGAAGATGTCTTCCAAACTCTACAATCTCCCACATTGGAAAGAACTTGTGGATCCAATGCATGTGTTCAATAATGTGTCATATGCTCTTTAGAAACATATTTCTTACACAAAGAAAGATGCAAATTTTATGCGCCGTAACCACAATCCAATCCAATACATTTAATTGTGTAATGTTTGATTTGAGGAAATTAAAGATTTAATGCATTTTTTAATAGTAGTTTATCAATTTTTATTGATTAGTTTTATAGCTACAAAGTGGAAGCCACCTCTATCAATGGGACCACTCTACAATAATTTCAACTCCATTGATGCTAATTTACAATTGATCTTCCTAAAGTACATCCTTCTTTCCGTTGCAGTTTTCTCAATTATGATTTGCAATGAACACCCACACCCTTGACTATTTACTTGCCAAATTAAAGGTTTTGGACCTATAGATTACAAAGGAAGAGGTTAGGGGAAACGAAATCAAGGTATGTATGCTAAATCCTCTCTAAAGTGATTCTTAGCTCTTGAATTAAATTAGATATGAATATTAGGATCCATTGCCTCCCAAATCGAAATGTTCGTACCATTTTCTTGGTAAATTATCCAATTTAAAAGCTTGAGCTATAGAGGTAGGAACCTACCATTATATTTACACATTAGCTATGTGTTAGGAACTTGCGATGGAGAAACTAAAGTAAGACAAGGTTAGGTTGAATGGAAAATAAATACCATTATATTTACACATTAGCTATGTGTTAGGAACTTGAGATGGAGAAACTAAAGTAAGACAAGGTTAGGTTGAATGGAAAAAGCCAGTAAAATCTCAATGCCCTAGGTCAACTTGTCGGTGCCGTCGCTATAGCGACGGATAGCCGTGGATACAGCGACGTCCAGTTCTTTAGCCGTGGATACAGCGACGGATAAGACTCCCTCCGTGGATACAGCGACGGCGAGGCGTGGATACAGCGACGCCTCGTTCTTGTTGCTTCTGATTTTACACCAAAAAGTAAGAAACGTGGAAAACCTCCGTGGAAAAATCCGCGCTTTTGTACTAGTGACCTTTTTCAAGTATGTCTCAAAATCCTACACAACAATTTTCTCAAAATTATCAATATCATGTTCAAAATTCATGGAATGCTCCTATACCACAGCAAACTTCGCTTCCTCAAAAAAATAAAAACCAACCTTGTCAAGGTTGGAGAGGACATTCTTATGGGAATCAAACAAACCAGGAACCCTACCAACATGCATACCAACAACCCTACCCACAGTCATACCAACAACCATATCCTCAACAATCTTTTCCTTATCAACAATTTCATCAAAATCAACCACAAAATTCATTTTCTCAACAACCATTACCTGCTCCACAACTAACCCAACCTCAACAATTCCAATTACCATCTAACCAACTCCCACCCAAACCAACTTAGCTACAATCCTATCGAGTGGAAAAAACTATGTATAACATTGATGAAGGAACACCATTTCCTACTTACTCAATCCTTCCTATTCAAAACATCCACTTAAGGTCTAGAAAAGTTGTACAAAAGGATTCTCATGTTATTATAGAAGAATAAGTAGAAGAAGAGAAGATTCCTGAAAAATCTAACACATAAAATTTACAAATAGAAAATTAGATTCCGAAGAGTAATACAATGACAACACAAACACCTCCTTTTCTAGAAAGGTTAATTAGGGAAAAATTACCAATATCTCTTCCTCAATTTGATGTTTTAGACATTGAATTGAAAAATGTCTATTTAAAAATTCCCTTATTGAAAGTTATTAAAGTTATTCCAAATTATACAAAGGCAAATCAAGGAATTATGTTGATCCAGGAGGATATTGGTGGCCACCCACCTATTCCTCTTGGACCCCCACAACTATTTCTTTCAGTTTTCCAGTTTCCTTAATTGTAGCACAATTTACTATTTTTGGCAGTTTTCGGGGCCTAAACTTCTAGAGCCGTTTTGAGGCCCTAAATGACGTTTTTTCGGCATCGAATGGTTGGGAAAATATGAATCCGTTCCAGAATTAATATTTTTCATTTATGGATGTAGTCCTTAAACAAATATTTCTAATGATGTATCATGCGCATCAAACGGATGTAGTATGCTAAAGTTACGACCCCAAGAAATTGATGTACATATTTTATAAATTAGTTATTTATAAAAGGCGTCAAACGAAGGTAGTATGCTAAAGTTACGACCCCAGGAAATTGATGTAACGAAAATGAGTTTGTATCTGTACATATTTTATAAATTAGTTATTTATCATCTAAAGTAAATCTAACCTCGTTGTTTGTGCCTCAAGTGACTCGGGAGACGCATACCTCATCTACGGTGGTTGCCCCTAGGAGATCAAGTACAAAATATGGTATCTTGATATGGAGGGTGTTAACCATATTTAAAGGACATGTTTAATGTGTAATCATTATTTCATTCAAAGGATCAACATGCAACTAATGTAACAGTTGTGCCTTATTATAGTACTCAATAAGATTTTCTTATGCGGGTTAGCATTAGAGTGATTGTATATTGTAGGTTCTTAACTTTTAAAGAATGGTTGTGGTTAAGTAATCAAAACATTTAAATTAATTGGTATGATTTAATAAAACCGAATTTTGATTGCATGCCTCCATGTGGATGATATGATCTACACATAAAACTTAATGATGGGAAATTTTAAATAAGTCATGAAAATAGAGTTTGAAATGAAAAATCTTGGATTAATGAAATATGTTTTTGGCATTGAAGTTGAACAATCAAATAATGGCATATTTATATGTCAACAAAAGTATGATAAAATATTTTGAATAGATTTAGAATGACAAATTGCAAACCATCATACACTGCAGTAGTAAAAAGCACAAAATTAAGAAAGCAAGATAAAAAAGAGTTGTGGATCCCACTTTGTATAAAAGACTTATTGGCATCCTCATATATTTAACAACCACAAGACTATACATTCTGTAGTTAGTTTAATTTCTAGGTTCATGGAAACACCAAAAAAATTCCCATTGGCAAGTAGGTAAAACAATTTTGAGGTACATTGTAGGTACAATCAATTTTGGAATCATGTACTCAACCAAAAATTATGGTTCTCAAGTTGGATACACTTACATTGATTTTGCAGGAAGTATTGATGATAGAAATAGCACTTCAAGTTATGCATTTCATCTTGGATCATTTTTAATTTCATGGGCAACCAAAAAACATCCCATTGTGACAATATCTTAATCAAAAGCAGAGTATGTGGAAACAACATCAACAACCTATCACGTTGTATGGTTATGGAGGATATTAGAAGATCTTCAACATAAAGAAAAGGAAAAAAGACACAACTTTTGTGAAAACAACTCAGCCATAACACTATCCAAAATTCATGTATTCCATCGCAAAAACGAACATAATGATACTAGATACCACTTTATTAGAGAGCTTATATGAAATGGATAAATATGTTTGGAAATTTGTAAATCTCAAGACAAATTGGTTGATATTTTCACCAAGCCATTGCAAAGAGATAAATTTGTAAATAAAAGGAATGATCTAGGTATAGGTAGTCATGAGATGTATAAGGTAGAAATTAAGGGGGATTGTACGAAGAAGTAATTTCTCCCTCTAACATACATAAACCAATCAAAGTATTTCTAACACAACTAAGCTTTCTGTTATACTTATTATAGTAGATGTGATAGTCATAAATAGAGTTAGGTAGTTCAATTAATGTGGGAAACTTCTTGAACTAGTCTATGAAATGTTTATAAGTATGAAGTATCATTTTCAATTGTATGTAGAGAGTTTTTTTTTGTAATTGAATAACAGCTAGCAAGCTCATGTTGACTAGTATTCAATCACTCGTAGTTGTGTATGTTGTTGTGATTGATCTCAATTTTGTTCTGTGTTTGAGATCCCGTGCTTGTCAAACAAAGTGGCCACAAAGAGCTATGTAATGACCATTTCATAACTTTGACTGTAGGCATGTATGAACGAGGTTCAACAATAAATTTGCAAAAGGTAGCGGAATTAACAAAATGCATGAAATTGATCCCAATAATCAAACAAGTTTCAGGAGATGCATACCTCATCTATGGTGGTTGCGCTAGGAGATCGAGTACAAAATATGGTATCTGGATATGGAGGGTGTTAACCATAATTAAAGGACAGGTTTAATGTGTCATCATTTTTTCATTCAAAGGATCATCATGCGACTAATGTAATGGTTGTGCCTTATAATAATATTCATTAAGATTTTCTTATGTGGGTTAGCATTAGAGTGATTGTATATTGTAGGTTCTTAACTTTTAAAGAGTGGTTATGGTTAAGTAATCAAAAGATTTAAGTTAATTGGTATGATTAAATGTTTTAGAAAGAAGAAATTTTATATGGCGCACCCCAAGAATCTATTAAAGCACAATTTAATGAGTGTTGGTCAACTCAAGTATGAAACTTATTTCAACGATTAAAATGACTAACAATAGGATCTTTCCTTTAACTTTATGGAATTCCAACCAGTTAGCTTCATGTGTACACAATGTCACAATTCTAGATGAGTCTTGGTTATGGAATTTGAGATTTGGTAATTTTCACTTTGGTGGACTAAATTTATTGCAACCAAAGCAAATGGTTAAGGGATTTCCAATAATACATGAACCAACAAACTCTTGTGAGAGATGCATATTGGAAAGAAATGGATATCTTTCTAGCTAGCGCATTCTACAAAGAAAGAGTGCCAATGGAGATAGTGCATACTGAATTTTTTGGTCCCATGTAGACATAGTCCTTAGGAGGACACTTTTATTTTCTAAGTTTGATCGATGATTTTAGTTGGAAGAATGGGGTATATTTCCTAAAGCATAAATATGAAACTTTTTACAATTTCAATGATTTAAGGCTTTAGCAGAAAAATAGAGTCGTATAAGGTAGAAATTAAGGCTTTATAATGTAGCATAAAGTCTAGCAAAAACCAAGTGCAAGAGCTTGGTATGGACTAATCAGTAATGGGTTTAGCATTAGAAAATATGAACACATATTATATGTCAAAATAGATCAATAAAACCAAATTTTGATTGTATGTCTCTATGTAGATGATATGATCTACACATAAAACTTAATGATGGGAAATTTTAAATAAGTCATGAAAATAGAGTTTGAAATGACAGATCTTGGATTAATGAAATATTTTCTTGGTGTTGAAGTTGAACAATCAGATAATGACATATTTATATGTCAACAAAAGTATGATAAAATATTTTGAATAGATTTAGAATGACAAATTGCAAACCATCATACACTAGAGTAGTAACAAGCAAAAAATTAAGAAAGCAAGATAAAAAAGAGTTGTGGATCCCACTTTGTATAAAAGACGTGTCCGCATCGTGATGTATTTAACAACCAAAAGACTAGACATTATGTAGTTAGTTTAATTTGTGGGTTCATGGAAACACCAAAAGCTTCCCATTACCAAGTAGGTAAAAGAATTTTGAGCTACATTGTAGGTAAAATCAATTTTGGAATCATGTACTCAACTAAAAATTATGGTTCTCAAGTTGGATACACTCACATTGATTTTGCAGGAAGTATTGATGATAGAAAGAGTACTTCAAGTTATGCATTTCATCTTGGATCATATTTAATTTCATGGGAAACCAAAAAACATCCCATTGTGACAATAGCTTCATCAAAAGCAGAGTATGTGGCAACAACATCAACAACTTGTCAAGTTGTATGGTTATGGAGAATATTAGATCTTCAACATAAAGAAAAGGAAAAAACACACATCTTTAGTAAAAACAACTCAGCCATAGCACTATCAAAAATTCATGTATTCCATGGCAAAAGCAAACATATTGATACATTCATGTATTCAATGGCAAAAGCAAACATCTTGATACCATATACAACTTTATTAGAAAGCTTATAAGAAATGGATAAAAACGTTTGGAAATTTGTGAATCTCAAGACAAATTGGTTGATATTTTCACCAAGCCATTGGAAAGAGATAAATTTGTAAATAAAAGGAATGATCTAGGTATAGGTAGTCATGAAACGTATAAGGTAGAAATTAAAGGGGAGTGTAAGGAGTAATTTTTCCCTCTGACATAGTAAGCTTTCTGTTGTACTTATGATAGTAGATGTGATAGTCATAAATAAAGTTAGGTAGTTCAATTAATGTGAAAAACTTCTTGAACTAGTCTATCTATGACATGTTTATAAGTCTGAAGTATCATTTTCAATTGTATGTAGAGAGTGTTTTTTTGTTATTGAAGAAGAGCTAGCAAACTCATGTTGACTAGTATTCAATCACTAGTAGTTGTGTATGTTGTTGTGATTGATCTCAGTTATCTTGTGTATTTGAGATCCTGTTCTTGTCTAACAAAGTGGCCAAGAGCCATGTAATGACCATTTTATAACTTTGACGGTAGGCATGTATGAACGAGGTTCAACAATAACTTTGCAAAAAGTAGCGAAATTAACAAAATGCATGAAATTGATCAAAATAATCAAACAAGTTTCAGTTTACCCTTATCACTGTGTCTTCTATTATGTTTTGTAACAAGGTATCACAGCTAGGCTAGGCTTAGCTCCCTCACGGTAGTGCCCAGGATCATGAAAGAGAAGCTGTGAGAGTAATATTATGATGTAGGAATAGTTTCTAGGATGATGGTCTGAGGCTATAGTTTGCTAGAGAAAGTTCTGTGACAATCTATGACGCGTGTTGTCAGATTAAGGAGGATGGCAATCATATTGTGTCACTTCTGCTGTTATTAAGAAGTGCATTGTTTTGTTATTGCTGAGCTACCCACGTGATGTTGACAGTACGCGAATTTCTACATAATCTTGATTGAAGTCTGAGATTTGAAAGTAGCACCGCCGGTTGGGTGAAGAAGTGCACCCGTGCAGAGAAGAACATTGTTGTTTTCATTTTGTTGAATCATCCAAATTGTTGATGCTGTTGACTATAAAGGAGCCACGCTCGGTGTGAAAGGAGAATCTACTATCATTGATAAGGCTCATGTTTTAAGATTTTGGCCAGCGTTTGGCTTATTTGCTCTCAAAATCAGAAAAATCACTGGAAAAATTCACATCCATTCAGAAGGAATTGATTAGAGCCCATGCTTTTCTCTTGTGGAAGAAGTACGTAGAGGTGTTTATTTTGGCTCCATGAGGATGAAACATGCATCACCCACCCAACATCAAACAAACAACTCATCATTACATAGGCCCAACATCAGTCCTATCTGATACCAAGTTTAAAAATACACAGAGAGATCATTTCATACACAGTACAAATATTACACACAAATAAGAAACTGGGATGGCCGCTGCCATGCCACTATGCATTCAGAAAATCTGTATTTATAAAAGCCCGTGAAGGTTCCTTTGGAGATGTATAAAAGCCCGTGAACTAAGTCGGTGACAACCAGAACACTCTCTAGATGTCGTTGATATTTAGAAGCGCTAGAAGGTTCGTCCATTCATCTATTACACAAAAGGACGGAAGGAAGTCCAGACGGTATTGGGTATGTTACATATCCATAATAATAATAAAACATAAAATTTTACCATAAGCAAAAACTGCATAAACATTTTAGGTTTTATACTAATTGGAAAATGTGGAAACATTTCGATTTTATACTGCATGCGAAGAATTAGAAAAGCTGCTGAAACATTTTCGATTTTATACCACATGCCAATACCGAAAGCTACATAGTATCTTCCTTGAAAAAGGCTATATCTAAGTCTATACTATTTGATTTCATCAAATAAAGAAACCTGAAACAAAATCAAACCCTAAGTTGAACAAAGTTCAATGGTGTGAAAATATCTATCACACAAAAATGCATGGATCGATCTACTCAGTAACCCCACAATTCACTGAAGAGAAACGTTGCTCATAAAAGTAAATTACTTAGGTATGGCCCATTCGAAAGGCCTGCTATTGTTCCCTGCTGCAATTTGATGACAGGAGGGGCACACAGTGAGCGTTGCCGTAGGCACGAGGGGGGATGCCAATTTCAGAGATCTTAGTTCCTGCAACTCCTGTTGCAGTCTTATGTTCTCGGTTATAAGTGTCTCGTTATGCCTCTTGAGAAGCTTGCAGTCCATTTCCGTTTCATTGAATTTCGTCCTGACACAAATTAATCACATCCAAGTTATGTATTTGTGAGTCACAAGTATGCAGAAAAACAGAATGAATGAAGATCAAAACTTTTCCGAGTCACAAGTATGTAGAATTTTATGTGTAACAGAATTACTGCTAATAAAATAGAGCACCCTAAAGATCAAAACTTCAGTGACAAGTATGCAGAAATTTTAATATCTAAAACCCTTCAAATCTACACTCGAAATTATTTAGCAGTCGATTCAAATCTTAATATCGAGATGTACAACGAATCAATAAACAACAAGAGCTAACCTTGCCCGTTTATTCAACATGATGAGGGGGGAGGTTCAATTCTCTAGCCAAGTCTTGCCTTTGATTCTGAAGAAGGCCCAAATCGTATTGAGAGAACAAATAGATGAATCACAAACAAGAGAACATGAAGTACAATATAGTTAAGATGGATAAACTTACCTCTGTGGCCAGTCTGTTCTTGCTGAAGCTTTGTTCCCAAAGAGCATATTGCCCCTCAGACAGTCTGGGCTTCTTCTTGGTAGCGCCCTCTTCTTCTATATCGTTGTGTACCCTTAAGCAAGCTCTGTCATTCTCCAGCTCCTCGGTCGAAGCCTGCAGTCTCTTGACGTTTATGCAGTAGCCGCTATCTGAACTGATAGCACTCGCGGTATCCACTGTGCTGTTAGATGACGCGAGATTAATGGCGGCCCCTTCTTCATTGCGATGACAGAGCACAAGAAATTTGTTGAGATCGAATCGCCTTGAAACCGGTACTTGACGAAATGCAACCTCCGCTTCTCCTGGTGATCTTTGTTCATCAGAACCACCATCTGCAAACGCCGATTGTCATAATTATTATCCGAAATATAATCAAAACCAACCACATGGCAATCAAAACCCTAATAATTTAAAACTGAATCATTTTAAGTAATCAGTATTGCAGATCAATAACGTGTCTCAAATGAAATATACCAATCCTGGGTGAAGTCTTCTTCAATGGCAAAGTGCCCGGGGCTGGAAGAACAGCCGAGCATCTCCCAAATTTAATTGTAGAGAAGATCCTTGGACGGCTGAAGTCTTCTTCAATGGGAAAGTCCCCGAGGCTGAAAGAACAGCCGAGGAACCCAAATTTAATTGTAGAGAAGATCCTGGGACGACTGAAGTCTTCTTCAATGGCAAAGTCCCCGAGGCTGGAAGAACAGCCGAAGAACCCAAATTTAATTGTAGAGAAGATCCTTGGACGGCTCTCCGGGAAGCACACTCTAGATCTTGCGTTCTTGAGGCTCTCGCAGAACTCGTATTAACACCTAGGTGGAGCTCTGTGTCGCAATCTCTCGCAGAACTGATGTTGAGACCTAGGCGGAGCTCTGTGTCGCAATCTTGATTTATGCTGTCCTGTTTCATTAAGGTATGCGGAGATAGAAAGTGATTCGTAAGATGGAGATGGAAATGGAAATAGAATATATATAGGAGCGAATGCTAGAAGCGGTGGAAAGAAGTAAATGGAAAGATAACATATAAAGGAGAGAATGGAAGACTCGAAAGAAGGAAAATGAAAAGGAGAATCCGTACGATAATTGGCTAGGTACTTTGGACTCGTGAGACATTGATTAGTAATTATTATTTTTATTTGATAAAAAATAATAATATATTGATTTTTAAAGTAAGGAGATGGAGAATGTAAGATGTGCTATTAAGTATTTTTTATTTTAATTAAATGTTTTTAATTTTTTAAATGTCAAAATTTATCATAAATTAATTGGTCAAAATGGAATACAGCATAATCATCAATGAAAACTAATAAGTGGTGGTTCATAAAACCATGTCATTGGTGGTGGTCCATAAAATGACAGATTTCCATTAATCTTGGTAGGTTAAATGGTAATCTATTTTGTTATAAGTGAGATGACTTTGAATTTTTCATACTTATTAGATTAAAATTTTTATTTCTATGTTAATATTGTGGAAATTATAATTTTTTTATTATTTAAAATCCAATTTTTTAATACATAAAAAAAGGAGGGAAGATGAATTTTTAGAACTAGCACAAACATAAGTCTAGTGACCCATAAACACTGTTAAATAAATAGTAAACATTAAACTAATTCTGATATCCTTATAAATATCATTTTAAGGTATAATATAAATATTAAACTAAGAAAAAAAACATATAAAACAAATACTATTTAATAAACAAAAAATAAAACAACCAAAACCCATGACAAGTATTAAACTTTAGTGAATTATAAATTTATAAATAATTAAATATTGAATTTTTAATTGAAACTTATTTAAATTTTAATTAAGATGCATTTAAGCATAACAAGATAGTGGAGTTAATGTTGTTGATCATCTTAAGGAAGTCCAAAATATGAGATAATATCTAAACACCTATTAGTGTAATTAATTAAAAAAATATTACAATAATCCAATTCTGGTAGAGAAAAAGGCTAAGAGGAGTTTAGTTTGTTTGGTGGTCCAAGACCAAAACAGCTTCGTGGTTGGCGTCCTCCAAGCCCCATCCAATCCCGAGCAAGTCACCGAACACCCAAGCAAACAAAAAAAAATATTGCATTAATTTTCTGGAGGTTTAAATCTTTACTCAAATTTTGGCAAAATTTATAATAATGTGATATAAATCCATAATTTAAATATAATTTAAAATAATAAAAAAAAATAAAAAATTGTTAAGTTTAAATAAGATCACACCTTCTCAGTGAGAAGAGAATGGTGCTTCTTCGTCATACTCTAATGGAGAGAGTGATGTAACAATTGATTAACTCTCAAAATGAACTAATAGAGAGAGTGATGTAACAATTGATTAACTCCCAAAATGCATGTAGTTCACTGTACTCCTCAATCTTAAATATTGAAATAATTAATGGCTATTTAAGTTTAAAATTGGTAAAACCTTATTATCAAAATTTATAAATAAACATTTTATTTTTATAAATATTTTTTATAAACCAAATTATATATAAATTATTTTATACATTTAATTTTTTTGTTTTTGTTTTTTCTACGGATTTTGATTTAAAGTATATTAAAGAGACATTTTTTTATTTAACTTATTATTCTTTACCAAGGAAAGGGATATACTTTTTCATAAAAAGTCAAAGTGCAAATTAGTTTATTTTTTGACCAAATATTTTTACAATGTGTTGTAATATTTGTTACAAATTTATTTTTAATCCTAATATTTTGAAAAATGAAAATAGTTTTAATTATTTTTAAAACAAATTGTTTTGATTTTCTAATGGGTGTAGTGTAAGTGATGCCACCTAATTATCTTATGGAGTGAATTTTTTATCAAAATTATAAAAAAAAAATGTAATACACCGAATATTTAATAATTGTTAAAGACTTTAAATTTTTTTTTTAATATTTTGACCAAATGAAGTCAAAATAAATGTAAAATAATTATTATTAACCAATAGTTAAAAACTGAGAGGGTTTAAGTGCCTTGAAAACCATTCTTGCATCTTCATGCATGGGTTTAAGTGCCTCTAAGAAGGCACTACGACATAGTTTCACTAAGTGTAGACCCCATGGGCATTGGCTATCGTGTTGCACTCCTCCCTGTAAACATGTGAGCAAGTGAAAGAGTCAAACATTATTTTGATTAAGTCTATTTCTTCTAACATAGTAGCTAATTGTACATGTGACACCATTGGACCTCCTTCACCCAGTTGACAACAAGCATTGAATTCCCAAATACTTAGATGTTTTTGTAGCCTTTTTCCAAAGCAAACAAATGGAGGAGTCATATGGATAAGTGTCCTGCAAAATTGTTTGTTCCTTTACCATTGGAAGTTAAGTAGTTGTTAAAAGAGTGTTTGCCGACCCACAAGGAGGAATGACAAATGACAAAAACATCTTACTAAAATCTCAAGTAGTGCAAAATGGACCTTCCCTAAAATAAGGTCTAGACTGATTCTGGAGTAGTAATGAGCAAGTTGCTCATAAATGACTACAAGCCTAGGAAAATAACTATAAAATATTGATGCCATCAAATAAGCAGGAGGATTTGGATGGAGGGGGGATGATCTAGCTTATGTTGGGAGAGAATGTGCATTGATCAATATTTTTCCTTGTGGTTCAACAAACATGTTCAAGGTTCTAGAGCAAGTGATTTGGATGCTCTTGGAGTTTGGTTGGGAGGAACGACCGTTTCTGTTTTGTTTTACCATCAATGGTGAGATGTTTTATTTTAGTAACCCTGTAAGATTACTAATTTTATTTCTAAAATGATTGTTATGTTAGTTTCTCAATACAGTTTATGTACATGAATTTCACATCTATTACATAATAAATCCTTGTTCCTGTTTTCAATTTATTTATGCACAAAAATAATAGAAATAACAAGTTTAAATTCCGTACAAAAATTCACTATCAAGCTAAGCAAACCCTATACAACCTGTTATAACTCTTTTAGAATAATTAACTAAATAAGCATTACATTTTTTCTTTTAGCATTGTATAGAGATAACAATGAGAGTTGAGAGGCTTCTTATCAAATCTAGAGATATATCAATTTCTATCAAAGTTATGCTTATGTCATTATGGCTAGAGATACGCTCTCAAAATCTAATAAACTATAGCAAATCCAACAATGATAATCTAAACCGAGGGAGAAAATATAATGTACATGCATATATTCGCAATGAAAAACAAGATTCCAACCGAGGGATTAATAGTTATTATAGTCCTTCATGAAACCGAAAACTAAGTTGCTTTCCAAATTAAAGTCTTCAATAAAATGAATCACACTTCAACTCGTATAAATTGTATAGCTAAGTCGAAAAGGCCAGAGTGCCCTAAAGAATAACTTAAACCATACATATTTATAAATCATGACGAGTATCAAAATCGCAAATCATAAAGTGGATCTAGCACTTCTATAGGCTTGTAAACTTATCTTAAGAAAATAGAGGCTAAGAAGCCCTTTTCTTACAAACCCAAGAATGGTGAAACAATGAATCGATGCCCAAGAGTGGTCACATTATTCGGTATGCATAACTTGTTATGCAGCAAGTGCTCACCTATGCATATCTAGAATGAATACCGGTTTTTTCGTGTGATTTCATTTGAATCGTAATTCTTATGTGTCGCTCTTAGAATCTGGAAGGTATACATATGTTTTCCTGCGATTTCCTTTGAATAATAATTCTCATATGTAATTTCCTAGGTCTGGAATGATTACATGTGTAGCCTCTGATTTCATTCTAATAATAATTCTTATCTGCGATCTTGAATGTATACATGTGGCTTTCCTACGTTTTGAATTATGAATAGAAATGAATCTATATGCATAGATAGTGACTTTTGCATTGAGGTGTAAACAAGCATCTCCTTATGTGGTGAACTATAAATATAATTGTCATGTGTGAATGATACAACCTCCAATATTAGAGTTGTGTGATTTATGCATGTGTTGTATTTCTTTTTAATGGTTTGAACCTTGACTAGGTTCTCTTTAAGAGAATAGTGTGTTTATATTAATGTTTCGGCTTAGGGTTAGTGTGCATGGTGAAGTTAAGTGAAGGCCAAACCTCCTTTAGGATGTTCAACTACGTAATGCATGGAAAATGTTAGTCTTCTCCAGTTGAAAGAATGAATTATAGTTTATTTAATTTTTTTCACATTGGTTACATACGAGTGGCTAAACTCGTGGATCATTTTTGGAAAGGTTCTAATTATCTCCTTACCTTATTGGATTCTCCGCTCACCTCGGGGGTGATTCTACGCGGAATAGCATACGCAAAATGGAGTCAATGGTTGGGGGGAAAGTCGAAGTCAAACTTTCGGTCACTTGAGCCCTTTAAATTAGAAAAGTAACCTTAAGGATTAAGGGATGAAGAAAAACTTGAATTATGTTTCCTTCCTCATTAGTTGAGTAAGTAAACATTGTAGTTTGAGTCATTATTATTATGTTCTTCCTTAAAGAGTTGTAATGATAATAACATTTACAGATTCATATTGCTCCTAATCATTTATGAGTTAACCTGTTGGCCATCAAGTTGTGATTGCAGAGAATGTTGTCACAAGGGTGGAAAGGAAAATTAGTCTATCATATGAAGGATAACATCGTGAAAATCAATTTATGGCTTATAAAGTTAGTTTTTTATTTATTTATTGAAAATGTAGATACATGGCTTTATTGTTCTCTCAACAGTTGACTCAGGAGATTCATACTTCATCTCCTACAAATTGTTCTTAGGAAAGATAATCACATTCAACGTACCTTCATGTGACTAATATATTGCATGTGGCTTATCTGTGATTATTGTAGTAAGTATCAGGAACATATACATGAATACACTTGTATGGGAAATTAAGAATAAGTATGATAAAAATGTTCATGAGAAAGTGATTATACACTTTCGTATATATGTTATTATTGAGGTTATTCTCTTGTACATAGAAGCAACAATAATTGTAAGTGCCATATCTTATATAGTTAACATACACTATGGGTTTGTGTCTAGTAAGGTTTAGTAACCTATATTTTCCTAGGTTGTCTATAACTTACAATAGTGAAGTATGTCAAAATAAAAATAAAAATCGATATAATTTAATTAAAAATTATAAACTATTGAAGATACACAAGATATGAATGGTCTCCATTGTGAAAGTATTGTTACGGGAAATATGAATGATTATTTTTGGTAAGTTCTGATTTTGAAACTTAGAAAAAATTCAAGCTACATACTTATTTGAATTATGAACTATTAACAAATGACAAGCGTTACAAGTAATTATGTTCATATACTTGATCTATGAATAGAAAGATGAAAATTTTACCATAAGGACCTAGTTACAGTTTTGGGTATGTTACATATGGTATCAAATCTCATATTACAACACTTGGACCTATATGGGTTGAACATAAAGGTACTAAGAATTGATTTGTTGTAGATAATAGAAGACAATATGATAAATATCAAGGAAGACTTCGCTCTTGCGTGTTGCGACAATTATATTATTATGGTGAAAGGTAAGTATATATATACTTTAGTATTTGGAATTAAAATTATTCAATTGAATTAGACTGAATTGTTGGTTGAAACTCCTTAACTCCAAATGAAATCGCTACAATATGGCTTGAACAAGATTCTTGAAGTTGTAAGTCAAACTGATGTGCTCTACAATCATTCAGTTTTGGAGTGAGCTTGTGATGTATTGATTCTTTGTGTGAACTATGTTTGTCAACTCATGTTTCATTCAAGTCATACTCTTTGTCTCTTAAATAAAACAATATTTTGGCAGTTGTTGTTAAGTACGTTTTAGCAAGATTGTGGGCCTAATGATTTCATTTCAATGATACCCTACCAAATTGTCAACCTAATCTAACTGAACAAAACCTAACCCCCTCCTTTTGTTTTCTTTAAACATGCTAATTGCTTACTCAGTAAATTTTCAAATTCCATCTTTGATTGACCACCATTTGGAATATGGCCTCATGGCTATGTGTTAGGTAGCATAAATCTAAGTCTCGGTAGTCAACCCAATTAGGCCAACACCTAATAGGTCATATCAATGACCTCCTTTTTAAGAAGTATCTTATGTAATTCTAGATAAGGTTTCATTGAGGATCACCTTGTTGTTTAAAGATTTGATAGATGATTATTCATTTTTTGGAAAGTGTGTTTCTTTTAATGAAGGAATTATATATATGTGTCTACATGGTGAAACTATAATTATAGATCACAATAATATAGTAGTGAATATCAAGTATTTGATATTAAGGTTGTGAATTATTTTGTGAAATTATGAATACATTTCGGATATAGATTTATTTACTTTCAATGTTCAAGGAGAGTATAAATATTTGGTTATAAACATTGTAAAGCATGGATGGACCTTTTACTACGGACAATTATATAATGGAAAATAGGTGTAGGAATATATTTTGGATACATATCATGAAGTGAAAATAAATGGTTGAACTATTGAATTTGATTATTGAATATATCTATGAAGTGAATGCAACATTGTGAGAATGAGAGAAAATGTCATGAGAAGGTGTAAATGGAAGGCCACGATTTCAAATCCCTCTTGGGTTTAAAAAGGGTAGATATATGCTTCTAGGGAATATGTATCATGTTTAGAATCTTAAAATAAGTATTCACATGCTTATTGTCTTATGCATAGAAAGAAGTAATCATTATTACGAAAAAAATAGGTACGCATTGGAAAATGTTTGGTTTCATTATGCTATAGAGATTGAAAAAAGAAAAAGATGCCAATAACGAAATGAATGCATTAAGATGTTAATGGTAATGCAAACAGGCATTTCTATCGAAGAAAATTTTCATATTATTCATATGCATAATGTTGAGAAAAATGCAAGTCATTGTATAAACATGTCGAGATTATGCTGGAAGAATTTGGTACATAAAGAGTTTACCTATGATGTTAACAATGTCTGAAGAGGAGACATGATGTAGTTAAGCTAGTATTAGAATTGACAAATTTAATATGCATTTCAAGCTTATGAAAATTAAGGTGTGAGTTAGGCCTAGTGTATTGAAGGAGCAATATCAATAATGGATATATGCAAGTAAAAGTAACTAGTACAAAAATGTAATGTAATTCCTGAAGTTTTGACCTAACACTTATGGGAATAATCCCCATTGCTTATGATGTTGCTTTGATGTTTTATTTTATATATTGGATATAATACCCCACTACACATGAACATGATTATTTGTTTGATGCACTGGGCGTAATCCAATTGCATATGTTTTAGGTATATAGTTTCATGTGTTGGGCGTGGACCCTAAAGCACATAATTGATGAGATCTTTTGTGTTGAGCATGAGTTCTGAGGCACATGAGTATTTGATGTTTTGTGTTGAGCGAGAAGATATGGAGCACATGAGTATTTAATTATTTGTGTTGAACGAGAAGCTTTGGAACACATGAGTATTTAATGTTTGCGTTGAGCAAGAGGCTCTCGAGCACATGAATATTTTAATTTTTGTGTTGAGTGAGAGGCTCTAGAGAACATGAGTTATGAAACCTTTGCATTGAGCAAGAAGATCTGAAGAACATAAAAGGATAAGAATTGGAAGTGTTAGGCATAAGCTGTGGATAATTCCAATTTGATGTTGAGCATAAGATCTGGAATATCGGATCCTTGGCCATTATATCTCTAGGTGTATCCTACAAATACATCCTAGTATTAGTGTTGAGTGAGGAGCTCTAGAATTGCACTAAGTTTGTAACTCCATGTTTCTTAGTGTTGAGTATGGGCTCTTGATAAATGCTAGGAGTTACTAAAAAATTAATATGTTGAGTGAAAACAACTATGATAAAATAGTGATCGCATCTTACTTATTTTTAAGTGCTTAAATGAAATTTCAAATTTATGTATCTCATCAAGTACTGAAGAAATACCATGTAATACAAGGGAATCCAACATGCAAGGAGGTTAGAGTTTCCTAACCTAGTTGACCTAAACCCTACCTAAAGGCCTTAATAAAGAAGTGGTTATAAGCTAAGAAAAAAAGTGTCTTGTGATGAGGGATCATGCTATATGATGCGTAAAAGTAAAAATGTTAACAAAGATATATATGAATATATATTTTATACATAATATGTATAAAAGAGTAATTACAAGGAATAATACTAGTAATTATGAATAATGATGAAATGAACTATATATTATTATTACTACTAATGTGAATTAAATATTAAATACCTATGAGAGCCAAAGTAGGAACTAGTCAAAAGTTCCTAAGTTAAATTTAAATAAATATTAAAATGACCTAAATAAAGTAAAAATGGTTATTTCAAGAAAACAATTTGTTATTGATTTAACTGCCCCTTTTCCTGAAAAGTCTGTCTATAAAGACCCAAGCCAAAGAGACAATTGGGGATCATTTGAGTATTCCATAATTTCTACCTGATCATTCTCAAGAGAGTTCTTGGAGAACATTTTTCCTAAGAGGAAAAGGAAAATGATACAAAACCTCTTATCCTAGATAGGGAAGCCTTACCTTAGGAGCTCTAAGATACTTGCATGTTGGAACCAACTCGGGGGGATCTGTATTGAAACTAGGAATGGTTTTGGGTCATGGTTGGGTGGAACATGGTAGTTCCCAAGTTATTCAGTTATCTGAATAGAGGTCATAACTGTCTATGTACTTGTTAATGTTGGGTGTTTGAGTGTGCAGGATTTCCAGCCATTAAAATAGCTTCAACTTATAAGTATGAGGTTTTTTTATTTCCCTTACAATTTACACAGGTTTTCTTATTAAATGAAGAGATTAAATTCTAGAAGGATAAATAGTATCTTTCTGCTATAATGAGGTTATTTTATTTACTCAAACATGATATTATGGTTAGGGAAATATAGATCTTATTCATGTTTGTAATAATAGAGTGTCACCTATAGTCTTATTAGTTTTCAAAACCATAGGAGGATTTGGTCTCTGTTATTTTCTGCATTATTATTTCATCATTTACCTGTTAATTTCAGTCTTCTCTAAAGAGCATATTGGTTTTAATAAAGTTCAGATTAATTAGTTTAGCTAGATTTTTTATCATTGTCAAACTTATATACAAAATTAAAACATATATTTTAGCTAATTAAATATCTTCCATTGCTGGCAAGTTTCATATTTCCAGCAGGCTTGTTATTTTTTTAACCATCGAAACTATTATGTATAGTTGTAGCTTAAACATTATGCATAAAATACAAATTAAATACTATTGTTGAAACTTATACCATTATAGAATAAACAAGATAAACATAGTTAACACATTTAAACCTACCAAATAAAATAACGAAGATAATTGTTAAACAAACCCCAAACAATCATTTCCATTTTATAAAATTATCTACATATCATGCCAGCCATCGAGACCTGTCAAGGTCCAGCCATAGGCACGATTTATTATAACAAATATTCCTACTATCTACTACCAAGCTAAGAATCAACCTTATACATAATAAAAACCAACTCTTAAACAATATATCCATTTAAAAAGATCCAGGATCGAATCCTATTGGAATCTTTGCCAAAATGAAAACACACACACACACATGGTATTGAACACCCAATCCATGCATTTGAAATCCCAGGATTGAATCTAGTAGGCTCAGCTTTTATTTACAAACAAAAACTATATCAAAAACATGCTATGATCGAATCCTATATAATGATTCAATTCGTGAAAAATGAATGTTGTAAATCCACACAAGTTTTCATATAATCAATTAAAAACTACACTAAAAGAACTAAATACGCCGAGTAATATCCATAAAGTTATACATAGGATGTGTATCCACATGAGGGTTGAGTCGTAGCTATCAAAGGTCAACTATAAACCTCAGTTTTAAAACCATAATTGCTAGTATGTCAATGTTCCACATTAAATCAAACAATATAATTTGCATCATGTGTTTCCTTACTATGTCTCTTGGTCGAGAGGTAAAAACCCCACCATAATAACCATTAAAAACAAGAACCCAAACCATTTCAAATACATAGAACGAATCTATTAAACCCTACTGTCAACGTTTCTACAACCATGACTTTTAAAAAACAAATATGCAACAGTAATCCAAGCTTACAACCATCACAATAATAAACTTAGGCATGTTCAATAAACCATATATCACAGAGTAATAAACATTTACAATTAAAACTACACACAAGTCACAATTGGACAATGGTGAAATTGCAAGCAATGGAAATGCCATAGTTCAAACCCATCATTTAAAACCAAAACGTAGAGCTTCCATTAACTTATCAAACAATATGTTTTAACTTACAAAACCAAAAATGATTACATAGATGAGTCTCATCTGGACAAACATGCCCTGAAGGCGCTACACCTAAACCATTACGAAAAATCATATTTACACACGCATATCTAGATTCCCATTAACACAAAAGATCCATACAGTTGAATCCATAACCAAATATTCACAAAATTAACCCTTTCTACATAGATCTCAAAGCTATGCTAAATATTTACACGTAGAGATAATAGGCCTAAGCTATTGCAGGGCTTACCCATGGAAGGGTATCGAAAACAGTCTGGTAAACACCCACGACCATTGAATGGAATCCCTTGTCACATGTATTTCAAAACAGAGTACTATAAGAATTATGCTAAAACCACCTACTGAAGAAAACAATAGTAATGCTGCAAAACCAAACAGAGAGCATACCTTCCAAGCGCAGGGTGAAGCTATTCCTCCACGACGTGATGAACCAAGGATCCAAATCATGCAGACAACCCATAGCAGTGACAAATGAATCCCAAACAATGAAAAACACAAGATTAGTGTTCGTTTCCCCCTCATCCCAAGGAGTATTAATTGCCCCACCATGTCCACCGCCATCGACGTAATGTTTACCCACATGCAGATAGTCCAAACCCCAACAATGTGGTTTTGTATTAAAACCCACGTCAAAACCATTGTTGGCGTAGTTAAGCCTTGGTTTCATGGCATATGGAATATGCCATGAAGGGTTTACCACCTAGACCATAGTGTTTACAAAGTATAATATAATGCTGGTTAAGTGTTATGACTTAAGCCTATAACCTTAGGCATTAACACATTCCAAATTATATGTTATAAATACATAGAAAAGGGATAAAAATTATCATAAGTCCCAATTCACATTAATAATATCAATCGTGAAGATTCAGGCCTTACAAACCCCAGCTCTGCATAAACAATAATGTGAACAATAGAAGTAGGAATAGTTAGGCTAGGACTTTAGTCCTTTGTGTCTTTGATATGAATAGGATAGTGTAGAGTGGATAGCATACCCTAGGATGTCAATTTTAGCTTTCATAGCAAGATTTCACCATCTAATGAACCTGCACAAAGAAAGGAGAAGTTTGCACTAGTTCAACATGAACTAAGTAAACCCCGTAACAACAGGTAGAACCATTTACCTCTCTAAGTGGTCCCATAAGGGATACAAATCCCACCACTCCTCCCCTTGACAGTTAAATACAAGTCAGGATTTTCAATAAATAATGAACAAAACTTATAACTAGGAAGTAAGATATAACTGAACGAGCATACACACAAGAATGATAAATAGTAATCAATAAGAAGAGTAATCATTTAAAACAGTCCAAGTAAAATAAACATAGTACATAATTACATCAGTAACTACATATGAAAACACATAGAAATGGTAAGGACAACTTACGAAACTTTGAATTAGAAAATAATTACTGACATATTTCACAGAAGATGAATTAATGTCCATAATAGGTAGTAATTAACTAGCCTAGGTTTTTTTTTCAAATTCTAGGGACATTACAAGTGGTATCAAAGCACAGTTTCAACACTAAGAGACCTAATGGGCATACCAAACATTCATTGCAAAAAATAAAGTATGCTTTTGAAACTTTTTAACTAACAGAAATTTTTCCTGCTAGTAAAATTTTAACTTGCATAATTCAAGAACAGTTCAGATCATGAATACCGAAGAAGACAACAGCTAGTAAGGGAAACTGAATACCCCCACATGGGAAGAAGAACTGGTGGTTGAATTAAATTCTGATATACTGAAAACCATACAAATTCTTCAAGAATACTTATAGAGTTTCAAGAATGATAACATGAATTAAATACAAGAACATCGATCAATTAATGAAGCCTTTCTATAGAACATAAAGGGAGTAATCCCACATGGAAAACCCACTCATTCAACCAACAAGTTCAAGAAATATTTCTTTCATAAACGGGCCAGTAGCCCAAAGAAAGAAGGGAAAGAAGAACACACCTCTGAATCTCTAGAAAGAGATTATCATAGTATTTCTAGTGATAATTATCTTTCTCCTTGTAGAAAGAAACAAAGGAATGATGACAACCTCCAGGGAGAGTTCAGAAAGATAAGAGCCCCAACCTGTGAAGGGGAGATGAACAGTGGGGAACAAGCTGAAGAATGACTTCTCGGTATGAGCATATACTTCTGAGTACACAACTACTCGAGTGAGATGAAATCCTATCTATTCATCTATAACTTAAATGTAAAAGAAACTAGATGGTGGAGAGAACTAAAACATACCAATAAATATGAGCTAAAAGAAATACGATGGAGTAACTTTTGCAGATTTTTTCAAGAAAAATACATGTCTAAAATATTTTTCAAAAGGAAGGTGAAAGAGTTTCACAAGTTAAGAATGGGTTCCATGACTATGGATTATTTTATTAACATATTTATGGATATGTTACATTATGTGCCATAAATAAAGGACTAGAAAGTGAAAATACAATAGTTTTTTAGGATGTATTCCTCCCAACTTTTGGGAGAGGATTGAATTTGACATGCTTAAAACATGGGACACCACCTTACACAAAGCTAGGATTTTCTATGAGCATGCACAGTTGAGTAAAGAGAACATCAACAAAAGTAGAGATATGTCTAGGACCTTCTCAGACAACCACAAACCAAGTTTCAACCCACCACCTTACAGAAAATAGAAAAATAGCTTTCCATCCAATAAGAACTTCAACAAGATAGGTACAAAACCATATGTACCAGCTCCAAATGCTAAAAAACTAGAAGCAAATGGGGGAGCCAATGCTGCCCCGCTGCAAATCAAATGCTTGAAATGCCAAGGGCCCCATTATGCCCGAGACTGTAAGAACAAGACCAATGAATTCTTGCACAACTTACAAGAAGAACCAACGGTAGAGGACATAGTTGGAACACCGCGGATTTATGCAGCCTTGGATGGCCGATAGGTACACTATCAGGATACCATGGTTGAGATAGAAGGTAAGGTTTCCAACACTTATATTTCAATATTAATTGACCCAGGTGCTTGCTGAAGCTATGTATCTCCTAAAATTGTTGATGTAAGTAATCTAGACAAAGTTAAACATGAGGAACCATGGCTACTGCAATTAGTCATGGGTACGAAATGAAAGGTTTATGAAATAGTTAGAGATTTTGGGGTAAAACTAAATGGTTTTCTTGCTAGAACAAACCTAAACATCCTACCCTTAGGATCGTATGATACACTTATCGGCATGGACTGGTTAGAACAACACCATGTCATGCTTGAATGTTTACACAAGTCAATCTTGTGTATAGATAGCCAAGGGAATCAGGTAAAGATTCAAGGCATGCCTAAGAAATTTTATGTAAGGTATATATTCGATTTACAAGCAAAGAAGTGGATTAGGAAAGGCTACAAACTATTTGCAGTGAACATCCACGACATAGAATTTGAAAGAGAACAACACATCGAAGACTTTCCAGTTCTTGTAGAATTTATGGACATATTTCCTGAGGAAATCCCAGGATTATCACCGAAACTAGACCTATATTTTTCCATAGAACTAACACTAGGTTCAGTTCCGTCCTCAAAATCCCCTTCCCGCATGAGCACACCGGAGTTGGTGGAGCTAAAACTGCAGTTGTAGAATTTGATTGAGAAGGAATATATCCAACTGAGTGTGTCCCGTTGGGGAGCATCGATACATTTCCTAAAGAAGAAGTATGGTATGATGTGGATGTGCATCTATTACCACCAACATAACAAGATGACCATAAAGAACCAATACCCACTCCCTAGGATCAATGATTTGTTCGATCAAGTAGGAGGAGCCAAGATATTTTTAAATATCAACCTGTGATCTGGATACCATCAGGTACAGACCCACGATGAGGATATTCATAAAACCTCCTTTCGTATGAGGTACAACTACTACGATTTTGTAGCGATGCCATTCAGGTTGACCAATACACCCATGAACTTTATGCATATGATGAACAATATCTTCATTAGACACCTAGTTAAATTTGTTTTTGTTTGTATATAAGACATCCTAGTTTACTCTAAGAGTAAAGAGGAACACGATGAGCATCTCTGCATAGTCCTATAGGTATTACGGGAACACCGGCTCTAGGCTAAGTTTAGTAAATGTGATCTTTACAAACCATAGATACAGTACTTAGGTCACATCATCGCCAAGAAGGGGATAGCTATGGACTCAAAAAATACGAAATACATAGAGGATTGGCCTACCCCTACTAGTGTCACAAACATTAGATCCTTTTTGAGATTATCCGGTTACTATGGAAAGTTCATTGAGAACTTTTCTAGGATAGCTTGTCCCATGACCTCTTTGCAAAAGAAGTCAAACAATTTCTTATGGATGACCAAGTGCGAGGAATGTTTTCATAATATTAAACAACTTTTGATGACTACAACAATACTACGAATTGCGGATCCTGATGGGTATTTTGTTGTTTGCACGGGTTCAAGCAAGGAAGGGCTTGGAGGATTCCTCTTGCATAACGATTACGTGATCTGTTATGAATTGCGAAAGTTAAAAGAACATGAACATAACTACCCCACCCATTATCTTGAGTTATCATCCATTATCCAAGCCTTGAATATGTGGAGGAACTACCTCATGGGGAATAATTTTCTTCTAAGAATAGACAATATGAGTCTAGAGTATTTATTTGAGAAATCGGATCTAAATTCCGAAAAGTACAGATGGTTGGTTTTCCTTAGTGAGTACCATTTCGAGCTAAAGCATATAAAGGGAAAGGAGAACAAAATTAATGATGCTTTAAGCTGACGATATCATATGATATATGAGGTGTCTTTAAGTCAAACCAATTCAGAATTACACAAGAGCATTAGAACATCAAACAGAGTTGACCATTTCTATGTTGAAATCCTCAAGAAAATCCAAGAGGACAGGTTGTTTCAGCAACAAAAAGAGTACAAAGTAGATGAATACGGACTATTGTGGTCCAAAGAAAGATTGTATGTTCTAGAAGGAGGGGACATCAGGTCCATCATCCTAACAAAATTTCATCAGACACCCTAATCGAGGCATCTGAGATATCAAAAGATGATATCTGCAGTAAAGAAACATTTTTTCTATCCTAAGTTAAAGGACAACATAGCATTGTTTATCACAAAATGTCAAAAATGTAAGCTGGTCAAAGCTGAGCACCACCATCCTTCATAATTGTTGCAGTCATTACCCATTCTGGAATGGAAGTGGTAGGTTATTAGTACGGATTTTATCATGGGTCTACCAAAGAGTTAGAAGAAAAATGATTCTATATTTGTAGTAGTTGACAAGTTGTCAAAATAAGCACAATTCATTCCAGTAAAGTCAAACTACAAGGCAGTACAAATTGTCGACATATTCTTAAAGGAGATATATTGCACGGGATACCCAAGGAAATCATCTCGGATCGAGATACAAATTTTACTGGTAATTTTTGGAGATCCTTATTCTCCAGATTAGAGACATGGTTGAAATTTAGTACTGCTTACCACCCACAGACTAATGGGAAAATAGAATGGCTAAACCAGATTGTAAAGGACATGCTTTGGATGTATGTCATCAACAACCCCACCAAGTGGGAATATTACTTGAATCTTGTAGAGTTTCCATATAACAACGGATACCAAACCTCCACCAAGATGATTCCCTTTGAGGTACTTTATGGATGGACGTGTAGAACACCAGTTACTTAGGATAGCCCGGTGGATCGACTCATGTTACCCAACAGGATTTGAACCCAAAAACCAACAATAGAATATGATGACATCCCACGTAAAGTGTGTTTATGTCGGTTTGCAATGATGAAAAGTATTATACCTTTCTATTTCCTTAAGCATCGTCGAATTTTCGACGTCCTTAGAGTAGGTTTTTTTATGACACTTTGCAACACTATGTCGTCAGATTTGCAACGGAAGTGTGTCAATTTTGTGATGACACTTTGAGGATTAATTGTCGGATATCCGACAATAGTGTTTCAAATTTTTTACGACACTTGGAGGATGATTCGTTATATTTTTTACGTCATTGGGCTATTTTTTGAAAAAACATAAAGACATATTTCAAATAGTTTAAACCCATATTTCCAACAGTAACTAGGTTCATATCATCGAACATTTATTGACTGGCGAATTATAAATATAAACATTTTTAAACATTCTGATATGTTTTTTATAGAAGTGATGGACGGTTTGCGGAAATTATTTATTCCTCGACGGACGATTTGAGGAATTGTTTTATTCTTCAACAGGCGGTTGCGAGAAATATTTTTTCTTCAACAGACAGTTTGCGGGAATTTTTTCTTATTCGAAAAACCTTCGTTTGAGAAAATTTTGATGTGTGGAACTTGATTTTTTAATATTGTCAATATTATTCATTCACAAAGTTTGTGAAAAAAATGTCAAATAGAAATATTCTTGATCCAAACGAACACAATCGACAATTGCTTGCTAGACTATGGGATACAGTGAAACGAAAGGGTGATGGAAAATGTTATTTTCCATGTACTAAATGCAAGGGATTTAAGAGGAGAAGAATATTGATTTCAACAGCCACAAAACATTGCAGGGAACATGAACATGCTGAGGGGGGGCGGGATGAATATCGTTCATTTGTAGGTTTAGCATTATAAAGTTTTTTATATTATTTGCTTTGGTAAATGTATGTATTATTTTAATATTTCCTATATTAAATTATATCTATTGATGTTTTCATGTATTTATACAGGAAAGACACCCTACGACATATCGTCCAGAGGAAGTGATTTTAGAACAAGCTCTGGATCATGATTAGGGAGCGTCTATGTTTAATGGAGAACAAGTGAATGATCATATTGAACAAGATGATTATAATGATAACGTAGTTGAAGATAATGGTACAAACACATTGATCCATAATTTATTTAATGTTAGAATGGATGATGATGATGGCAATGATAATGAAAATATGATGACTATGATGATGTTCACGATATACCTCTTCTCGATAAGGGAAATGAACCCCTTTATGAAGGCTCCAAAAGAAGTCTTCTCTCTGTTGTATTGTTGATAATGAACTTGAAGGCTATGAATGGTCTTTCCAACATATCAATCACATGGATGCTAAGGTATCTAAAATAATACATCACATATATATCATCATGGTAAAGTTTATATGTATTCCTCTAATAATTTTATTGTTAAATCAATATTGATCATCATACGGATGAAATGTGTTTCGTTAATATTATTTATTTATTACATTATCTATCTATCTATCTATCTATCTATCTGTATATATATATATATATATATATAACTTGATAGCTGAATTTTTGTTACCTCCATCAAATATTTTACCCTGCACATATCGAGATTTATCTTCCATCATGAAAGAGATTGGAATGCATTATCAAGAAATTCATGCATGCACGATGACCATGTTATATACTATAATCAGCATGAATTTGAAATATAATGTCTAGAATGTCATATAAGTAGATATCAAATAGATCAAGTAACAAAAAGGTGGCTCACAAGGTTCTTCGTTATATTCCTATCATTCCACATTTGCAACAATTGTTCAAGTGCAATAACATAGCGCAATTTATGGATTACAATGCCAGGAACAGAAGTCAAGATGATGTTATTTGAATGCCTGCAGATGGTTCTGCTTTTAGAGATATGGAGGAAAAGTGGCCTCACTTTAAAGAAGAACCACTTAATCTTAGGATTTCTTTGGTAAGAGATGGTGTTATTCCATTTTCACAGATGAAATCCATTTACACGGTGTGGCCTATTTTTGCTATCAACAATAACATTCCTCCATGGTTGTCAATAAAGAGGGAGCACATAATGTTGTCGATGATTATTCCCTACAACTATTTTATTTCTAATGTAGTTGTGGCATCTCATCTGTCATATTATGTTTCCTAACTTCATTTGTATATTTTTTATTTTACTCTTGTGCATGGTTTATATGTCTTAATGGTTCTCATAATTATATATTTTATATGTACTTCAAATCAATCACATAAGTTTCAAGTAAAAGATATGAATGTATATATCGAACCTCTTATACACGAGCTACTGAAGTTATGGAATGGCATCACTATGCATGACATACCTATACCAATACAAC